>JAQSVH010183128.1:0-19187 GCA_029448705.1 Adansonia digitata | reverse complement strand
TCTCAATCAAGAAGACACTTCCAAGTCGGGAAAATATTTTAAGTCGTGCGCACTCATAGATCCGCAAGGATCCACCCTGGGGTACGTTGCGACAATAGTGGTGCTATAAAGAGCCTTGTTAGTTTCCTTCCCTCCAAATGGTATTTTATCAGTTACTGAATAAGATATAGTTATTAGTTTTAATGTAGTTCACTGACCCAACTTATCTAATGATATGTTATTGGGCATGTAAACTTTGCTAAGACCTTTAAGAAAGCATTTCCATGGGCTTAAAGCTATATCGTAGAGACATAACTAAAATCTTTATGGGTTATTTGTTCATTTGCTTCACAATATTGTATTCACTATAGTTGATAAACTTTAGAAATTTGAATGCCTCTTTCTTGCTCATAGGCTTTTTCACTTCTTTAATAGTTGTTGTTTGCTCCATTACTAGTTTTAGAGTGCTAATAACTTGACCAGTAATTTTCCTTTATGTTGTGAACTTCGATGCTAATGGTGCATAGCATTTGCCACTATAAGAAAGGTGGCTAACTCTTATGAGATCCATTACCATGGGTTACTAACTTAATTCCCTTGGTATCAACACTCTACCTTCATATTTTCATTAGATAACTTTGTTTTCCTTGAATGAAAATGATGATGGGAGCATAATGACTTTTTTAAGTGTCGACTCCACGTTATTTATATCAAAATTTAGTTGACCATAATAGATAACTATCAGCCTATCTATCAATGGGGAGTATGCATTACTTTCCCATCTATCATATTTACTGTATCTCTAACAAGGTATCTTTCTTTCTTGTAAAACTCAATTTTACCGGCGTTTAGCATTTTCTGAACTATAACCTTAAATTCTTTGCTGGATTAAAGAGTATGACCATGAATAGCATAAAACTTACAAAAATCACTTGACTTATTCTATGTTTCTTCTTTTCTACTAATTAGCTTAGCTTTTACCAAAGCTTGTCGGGCTATACTTATTAAATTTTTCAATGTTTTAACATTTTTCTTTACCAAAAGACTTTCCATGATGGATATCATGTTAACCCTTAATTCAGCATGATTGGGTAATGGATTTACAGCAATATTAGGGCTTTACTTAGCCTTAAATTGTAGTATAGTAGTGTCAATCAGATTCTCAAATTTTCTTTTAAAAACAATGTAATTTTTTTGATATGCCTCAGTATCCTATTATTGTATTCATAATAAGCATTGAAATTTAACCATTTTGGACATGGTGGCTTCCCAAGCGAAATATGGCTAGTCTAACTAGTTAGCCCTAGAGTAGTTTAGGATATAGCACACTTTAAGTCACTAGGATTGGATCAAATTATGGCTTCTTGTACTGTTAGTTGTTTTAGGTGATGTTGGGTTGAGTCTTTTAAGTAATATGGGTGAAAGGGAGAATCAAGGGTTCCTGATTATACTGATGAAAAGGAAGAATGAGGGGTCATTCCCTATCAGCACATCGATTGTAAGGTTTGAGTATAAAGGTAAGAGCTTGAATTGGAATAGGTTATAGTTAGATAGTAAGGGTTCGGCATAAGATATGGTTTGGTATTTTCTTATGTTGGGTTGTCGTAGCTTATTGCATTAGTCTTTCCCTTTTTCTTCTCTACTGACATAGGATTCTTTGCAGTGGATGTAGACACCTAGTTTTGTCAAGATCACTTTCAAACAAATTATGTCTAATCAGAGACTTTTAGATGAAATGCACCTATCTCTTTTTGCTAACTAATTTTTTAACATCCCGTGATTTAATTAGAAAGTAATAAAATAAGATAATAAAAATAAAAAAGAAAGATACTACTAGATGTTGTGTCACCATGGCATGTTTTAGGGAAGGTAATAGTTCTTTTTGGGGGAAGGTTTGAAATGCTTAAGGACTATATAGAAAAAATGTAAAAAATGTTATTTTTATGAAATTCACAAAGATGTATCTATATATTTCATTAATGTATTAATACATCATCATGTTTTGGTCATTTTAGCTTTAGAACATGTGTCATATTGATACAAAACCATATTGTATCAATACAATGTTGTGATTTTTTAGGTTTTGGGGTTCTGGAAAGCATCAGTATCGATACAAACACTTATGTATCAATGTTGCATGAAAATTTTCATCATGAACAAGTTGTTTTACTAAAGTTTTCTCACATTTCACCTTCCCAATGGCCTTGGATCACTTCAAAACAATATAAGAGGTCCTAACAAATATTTTTTACATTGAAATATAGGCATAAAAACCATCCATATAGATTAGCCATTAAAGCTTAAATAAGCTTAGAATAAATGAGATTAATGCTCAAATCGACTAAATTCCAATGGAGGGCTATTTTGAATTAAAGCTAAAACCTTTTTTTGCATGGAACTAAGGTATAGTTACTTTGATTAGGTGCTTCTCTTTGAGGGCATGCAGTTGAGATTGGCCATTAAACTCAGTTAACATCATACTCTATCTAGAAGGGTTTTAATCTTTGATTAGATGACCTAAAAGGTTGGATGGTTTACTTGCAAGCAAGCCTGGGTCAATTGTCAAGTTTTTAGTGGAAGTGCATGGGGATGGGAAGCAATTAGCCAAGGAAGGTTTTTAATCTCCTTAGATGTCTAATTTAGAGAAGGAAGCTGGTTCTTAATAGAAAAAACCAGAAAAGAAAAAAGAGAGAAAAAAATAAAGGAAAGAAAGAGAGTTTCTTTAAGTATGATCTAATGTAGTTTCTCTATTTGTTTTCTACTTTGTTTTTTATCATTTTTCTCTTCATCTTGTGTGAGCTTAAGGATCCTAAGCCATGCTTAGGTGATGATCTAAGCCAAAGGTTTTAAAAGCCATGTTTATGGCCAACTCTTGAGCTATGATTTGTTAAAAGTTTCTTAAAAATCAATTTATCATGAAAAGCTTGTTTTCATAGATTTGCAAAATAAGTTTACATAATTTATGGTTATTCTTGCCATGTTATTTTGATTTTTTCTTGCCTTTATTAGTTATCTCATGCCATGTATTTTTCATGTTATGTGTGATTCATGCATTTAGGATATTTTCATGCATCACAATCATGATTCATATGTTTATGCTTTTTTCATGAAAATACTATGATTAAGACAACATTATCATGCATGTTAGTGTACTTATATATGTTCATATTGATGGGCTATTTTATGTTTAAAATCATATATGATAGGCATTCTATAACATTTTCATGCATTATGATGGTGATTATTTTGTTCATGCCTTTTCCATAAAGATATTGTGATTATGACCATACCACCACACATGATGTTAAATCTGTGTATTTTCATGTTGATAGGGTGTTTTGTGCATAAAATTATAGATGATGTCATTCTTGTATGTTTGTTGAGAAAATGTTTATCGGTGCATTTGTGATGTTAAAAACCATAATTGACCATTTTGTAATTTTTCTATAATTTTTCATGGATATTAAAGATTACTATGTCATTTCATGCATATGGATATTTTCAAGTCTTTTTTTTATGATTTAGAAATTATTAAGTAATTTCATGCATTCTAGAATTATTTTAGTTATTTTCCATGATTAAGGCAGTATTATGTAATTTCATGCATGTTCTCATCATCTTAATCGTTTGCCATGAGTTAGGATCGTTTATTCAATTTCATGCATTTTAGGTCATTTTAGTATTTTGTCATGTTTTAGGGACTTTTATATATTTTTTAAGTATATTAGGATCATTTAGGTAATTTTTCATGACTTTGGGACTTTCATGTCATTCAATGCATTTTAATGTCATTTAGATCATTTTCCATGATCTGGGGATTTTTTATGCTATTTTATGAATGTTAAGGTCCATTTAGATTATTTTTCATAATGAAAGGATCATTTTGCAAATTCATACATGTACTTTGGATTCATTTTCATGATGTTACGTTTTAATTTTTTTATGTTTATATCTTATTTATAATATAATATTTTTCAAAAATTTGAGGCAATATCTCCAAGTTAAAATAGTCCATAGGTGTCCTTTTAGTATATGGATGCCACCTTATCTATTAGTTTATACAATAGAATACCCTCTTTAAACAAGTAAATTAAAATTTTAAATTTTCCCAAAAATAAAAACTTTCGCATTCCACTAAGGTTTTCAAAAGAGTACGAAAAATGTTTTCATTTTCAAAAAAATGTAAAAATTTGATTTGCTTAAAATGGAAAATAATATAAATTATAAATAATTTCAAAAATAGGGAATTATAATTAAATACTAAAAAAATTAAAATAATCATAATTGAGACTTTAGTTAACATATAATTAAGAGGTACTGATTTTCGGATCATAAGAAGGATCAATCCTTACTCATGTTTGTAACCGACTCCTAAACCCTTTCACATGAACTCTAGATCAATCCTTTCTCATGATTTTCGGGTATGAACTCTACTATATGGATGTCACCTTATCAATTAGTTTATACAAAGGAATACTCTCTTTAAATAAGTAAATTAAAATTTTAAATTTTCCCCAAAATAAAACTTTCGTATTCCTTTAGGGTTTACAAAAGAGTATGAAAAATGTTTTCCTCTTCAAAAAATATAAAAATCTGATTTACTTAAGATAGAAAATAATATAAATTATAAATAATTTCAAAAATAAGGAATTATAATTAAATATTAAAAAATTAAAATTGATCATAATCGAGACTTTAGTTAACACGTAATTAAGAGGCATTGATTTTTAGGCATCATACGAAGGATCAATCCTTACTTGCGATTGTAATCGACTCCTGAACCCTTTCACATGAACTTTGGCATCTTTAGGCCTACCTCTTAGAGTTGATTCTTTTCTAATTAGAACAAGGGTCTAAAATAACATTGAATGACCTAAGAATGATACTCTAAGACTCACCAAAAGCTTAAGTCAAAAGAGGGTATCAAGTCTAAAAATTTAGGAATTTGCATCCTAGTACCCTTCCTTTGATTAATTCTCATGCATGCATTATTTAATGTGTTTTTCCCAGGTAAAGAGACATTCGTATGTCACCCTTATTACCCTAAACTATGAACTAATAACCTAATTCAAGGCTAATGCATTGATGCTTGGATTCTATAGATTAATGCACGAATGCACTTTCCTAAGCAAAGTGTATTCATATGCCTTTTTTGCAACTCTAGAGGATTACTTGACTGCCTATCTCAAGGCCAACCCATTGGTACCCAAGTACTACATCAAGGGCATTCATATGCCTTTTTATATCTTAGGTGATGATCTATTTCGGGGTCAATCCATTAGTGTCAATTTGCTACAAAGGCTTAGCACTTAAACTAAGCCTAAAATCAATTTAAGGGTAGTTTAAAATAAAATTAATATGGCCTCAAACTAGAAACCAATCCATGTATTATTGAGCTTAATGTATCCCAAGTTTATGATGAAAATGGTTGAAAACCAATAGGCTAAGATTAACTTATTTATTGAACTAACTATAGCCTAATCTTAGGGGTTTTAAAAGAAATATATTTTTTTTTTACTCAAGCAAACATATTAAGCATTTTAACAAATATGTAATGAACTAAAACATATAATCATCATATATCAAGAAAGAATAACCAATGTCATGCTTCATGATCTCATGCTTAAACATATTTATTTTTTGCCATATGTATTAAAGATCATTATATCATCATAACAACAATCAATAAAATACATGGAACCACAAGATTATCTCATTATAAACGTGATGGCCAAACCATTTTGGACATAAGAAGCATGCATTTTATTCATCAAGACATTAAACATTTAGTAAACTAGGCATGATATGAAAGGAAAATACTAAAATACATGAAGGCATAGCAAAAAATGGCATGATTAAATCATGTATGAATCTTTCTCATGGCATTTTCATTCTAACATGCAATAAGAGAAACAAAGAACAAGAAAAGATGGAGGTCATACCTTTAAGCCTTCAAAGATTCAAACTTTCTCCCTTTTCCTTTTCTTTTTTTTTTCCCATTATGGCTACTACCTATGAAACTGCTAGAGCTTTTTTCAACATCGAAGTGACATCCAAAGTGTAAAGGAGAGAGCACTTTAAAAAGACATTTTGCTAGCTAAGCATGTAGTTGGCATTTAGACCACTTTTTGTTACTATGTACTAATTTGGTACACATCCTCCGTATGTGTTTTCAAGTTTCTATTGGCCAAGTACCTATTAATTTGGGACCAAGTAGTCATCTCATTTGTTAATCCATGTACTTCTCTTCTTATATTAACAATAATGCCATTTTAGTGTCCACTTTTCCCCTATTGAGCTTGAATTAATCCACTAAATCTTCCATATTTCTTGTAATCTTTTAACTATTTGGACCACCCTTTATAAAATTGAAAATTAAGGTCCAAACATGTTAAGTAGATATATGGTAAAAAATTAAATATTTTAATAATCAAAACATTTTCTGATTAAAATGAAATCTAATATGTATGGAACTTTGCTGGCTCTTATTGTTGGGAAAATAAATTTGCAAGCCCAGACAAAAGTAGGTATCTACATATTGGTTTTGGCCATGATGCTTTGATTTTCATGATTCTTGCTTGCTATTGATTTGTATGGTGTTTTGATGAGTTTACAACATGTTTGAAAAAATCCCTAATATTAGGTCACAGTTAGTTCAATAAATGAGCTAACTTTGGCCTATTGTTTTTCCATAATTTTCACCATAAACTTGAAGTATAGCAGCTTAATGATGCTTGCATTAGTTGCTGGTTGTAGGCTTCATTAATTAGATTTTCAACCACCCTCATCATTAATTGCTGATTGTAGGCTTCATTAATTAGATTTTCAACCACCCATATATTAATTTTCACTTTAATTGTGCAAGGTCTTGTATTAAGCTTTGTTAATTTCTGATTGCATTCATTATGTAGCATTTAGGCACCAATGAAATGGCCACAAAATATGTTAGTGTCTAAAGTCATAAAATGGCATATGAATGCCCCTTATGTAAAACTCGAGCACCAATAGATTGGCCTTGAGATAGGTGGTCGGATCATCATTTAGTGTCATAAAAAAAGCATATGAGTGCCCTTTGTATAGGAGAGTCCATTTGTGCATTACTCAAGTAGTGTTAAAGCAACAAGGGATTTACTCTGAGATAGTTATTAGTTGAACGTCTAAGGTCATAAAGGTAACATACGGATGCCTCTTTACTTTTGAAAAACACATAAAACAATGCATGCATAAAAATTAATCATAGGAAGGGCATTCAAATGCAAACTCGTAAATTTCCAAATTTGGTACCCGCTTTTAAGCCGAGGCTTTGGTAGGCCTCGGAGCATCATTCTTAGGTCATTCATTGTTGCTTTAAACAACATATGGTTTAAATTTCCAAAATAATTGACTTTAAAAGGTAGGCATAGGATGTACTATACATCCATGAACCTATAAACTATTTCTCCCCTATTTTTGGTCATGATCAAATTTGTGATGTGTCTGATTTGAACAATATTATATATTTTGTGATAATTCCATAAATTCTCACAAGTTTTATTCTTAATGGTTTTAAAGCTAGCTTTCCAATAGTGCTAGTTTTGTGATTTTTCAAGGTTGTTAAGGCCTTTAGTAAACCATGATTTCCAGGTATGTTGGGCTATCCTGTATGTTCTAGTATAGATAGGTCATATGACATCCATATTTGTCCCATTAAATGATTTTTATAACTTTTTACATATTTTTTCCTCAAATTACATTGAATTAACTTTCCAATAACATATTCTACATGACTATTCAAGTCTGAATAAATCCGTGGTGTTTTTTCTACTATTAACATGTAGATATCCTATATCCTATAGCTAGAGTTGATTAAAAAATTTTCGTACCTTGAATGGATTTTTATGAATTTTTCATGATTTTAAATGAACCTTTATGTAGTCAACTTTTTACAAGGTGTCTTACGACCTTTAGAGTCTGTTTGAATTGAGAATAAATTTGAGAAGGCTATGTGTGCAGGTTGTCTCGTACTTTTAGAATTGACACCATTTTTTGATGTATTCGAACAGCTTAGAATAAATATCATTTGCACCTTTCTAAGAGAAATAGAAGGCATTAGAATGTCAAGTCATCTTTAAATGCATTTTGAAAGGCTTACAATTTTTTGAAATTTGATTGAAATCAATAATCTTTAAGAATTTTTTTTGAATTTCAATTACTTTCTTTCCTCAAATGCTTTTAGATGCTTTAGTTTTCAATAAATTAGCAATTTCAAACAATCCTTAATTTTTTTATTTCTCAATCTTTCTTCTGAAATTTTCTTTTAAAAATGTTTTTCTATTTTCAATTTTTCAAAGCTTATCTGATTTTTATGAAGATTCTTAGCCTTCATCACAATTTAATTTAAGCTCATCTCATATTTCACTCAGCGACGTTCGCGAACACCTAAAAAGTTGAGATACATAACCTTGATGTCCTTTTATTCATTTTTTTAACTATTAGATTAATTATTGATTAGATTTGTTTGCTTTGTATTTTGTGATTCAATTACTAATCATAATGAGCATGTATTTAAATCTATTTTATTAAAGTAAGCAAATATTCTTGGATTAAAGTTTTTTTTTTCAGATCTTTCATCATACAAACGACTTGGACTTTGTTAATTGAGTACACACTTCTAAATATCATTATTTGTTTAAAAAAGAAAACTCTTACGATATTCCAAACATTTGAAGTTTAGGATAATTTTTAGGGGAATGTTCCTAAATATAAAAAAATCAAAAATAAGAAAATAAGACTTACTTAAGATAAAATGTGGCTAATAGGTATTGATTTTATAGCATCGTGGATATGCCAATCTTTCTCTCATGTAACCAACTCCCAAACCTAACTACTTGTCTTTGGTTTTAACATAAATTACAAAATCAATGTTTTCAAAATGTTTTTAAAATTTTAAAGGGATTGATTTTAATAGATGCCCAATTACGCCTAGCCTAAAAGGATTGGTGACAGCTCCAATTTACTAGCTATTTCATAATAGCCATATAAGAATAGTAGAACAAATGATTTGCTTCGATGATCCCACCCTCTTTAAAAAAAGAATTATTTTTCCTAAGTCTAATATGCAGAGGTTCAAGGTTTAACACTTTATGACAATGATGGGATATGAAGACAATAAAAAATTCTTGATTCCTTGTTTTTAGGACAATCCGATTGGATTGACCACAAGGCGGTATATTAAAGTGCATAGAAGTAAGGTTCAAACTTAGGCAAATTTGGCCAAAGCAAGGTCTAAACTTAGGCAAACTTGAGTATTAAATCGCTTATCCCTTTAAAACATGGAGAAAAAGTCTGCCAAAACTTTCCAGCATTATGCATAGAAGTGGAGGGATAAAGCTACCAAGTGCATTCACCATTGACTAAAAAAGAGATGAAAATATATTTTGTGGAAATATTATGCGTTTCTTTTAATGACAAAGCTCATGGTGAATGCTACAAGGAATTTTGTTGATATTGGTATATTTGGAGAAATAATGAAAAAAGGCAATCAAGAGTGGAAAGTTTAAAAAAGGTGAGACACCTAATGCCAAGGAAAATTAGGTGCCTGTAAATAAAGAAACGGTCCAAGACATGACCTATAAAGGATAATAGACAAGGAGTTTTACCTTACACAACCAGTTTGTTTACCCAGTTGTGGATAATGTTGCACCAATCTCTACTCAAGTTATTTCCCACAAACATTACTTCCAATGTAAAGCCTAATATCTATGACTTCAACTGAATCTACTAGTCAACAAAAGAAACTAGGGAGTTATTAGAAAAGATCATAGGGCAATCAAGAGAAAACTCTTATAAAGTCGATTTTGGTATCATACATAGAATTACTCTTTTAACTTATCAAAATTATTTGGTTTCACCAATACACTCTAAGCCTTTGAGGCTTCCTTACCTAAAAGACCAAGATACTAATATCATCTATGGCTATCACATAGGGAGCTCAAGCCATTCCACAAAAGAACGCAAGGCCTTGAAAAGAAATGTGCAAAATTTGGTTGAAGTAGGCTTGTTCAATTTTAATAAGGAAAACTAAACCAGGCTTGCATAAGTGAAACATCTTTATGATGAAGAGACTTATAGGAGTTAGATGTGTTATCTTGGGACTTTCTTTTAAAAGAAAAGTAAGGAGAACTTTCATGTTTAGATTTATGTTTTTTCATCATTTTCACGAGTTGAAAAGTTTAATGCATTAAAATTTCCTTATCATTTATCATTTCTTTATTTGCTCAATTATTTCTTTTTTTTTCTTATTTATCCTATTAATTCTACACATTTTCAATGTTATGAATGATGATTGTAAAGACAATAAGAGTAATAATATAAGATTAAACTTGAAATAACACCCAAGCTAGTAAACTGAAATATAAGAAATCACATCTCACTTTTTGATAATTAGGAGAATTGTTTAATGGCACGTAATCTTGTAACCAAGATTTTATGTTTAAGGTGATAAATGACCATATTTCTTCTATCACATAAAAAAACCTTTACTACTATTGCTAAGCCTGTAGAATTTCTTTTTCAAACAAACCTAGCAAATAATCATCCTCTCTCTCCAGAGAGCATGCTTGAAGAACAATTGTTTTTCTTTTTTTTTTGGAGAAGCACAAATGAGTGACACCTATTTCTTATTGATAAAATGCCTTATATCATGGGCATAAATATCAAAGTTTTAAACTTGTGTCATTATAAAAAAAAAAAAAGAAAAGAAAATTGAAGACAATATATCATTAAGGTACTCAAAATTAGTTTTGTTTTTTTAAGAATGACCTATTTTTTCTTTCAATAGAAAAATCTTCAATATCAATAGTTATGTTTTGGATGAAAAATGATCATCCTTCAGCACCTTTTCATGAATATTGAAAATTACCTTTGTGTCATAACATGGTCGGGATACAAATCCTGACCAGCCGGACTGAAAAAGCAAGTGTACCCTTTGTTCTTGTATATATCTACATATCATTACTTTTTACTTTTAGTGGGCAATGTCATTATTAGTTTTTTATTTTCTGGGATCGAGTCGACAAGATGAATTGTTCACTCAACTTAACCTTAAATAGTTGTTAAAAACAACTATCTATTTTAAAGTTGCCACCAATCTATTTTAGCTAGGTGAGACTAGTCACCTAGTAGAGTTCATATTTCAAAGGTTATGGAACCCTTAAAATCAAACTTCAAGGTCCATGATAATACCAAAAATTGCATGAAAGGGTTAAGGAGTCGATTACAATTATGAATAAGGATCGATCCTTCTCTTGATGCGTGGTAATCAATACCTTATTAATCATGTGTTAACTTAAATTTGATTTTTATTTGGTTTTAATATCTGGCATTTAATTAAATTCTAGATATCAAAATAAAATTTTATGAAACAAATTTATTATTTTGTTTGAGGAAATTGAGTTTTCAATACTTTTGAAATTCAAAATATCTTCTGTATCACACCAGAAGACTAGAACAACATGAAAAGTTTTATTTTTATCTTTTGTACCCCACTAGAGAGCTAAAGGAATATGAAAGGTTTTAAAAATCAAAATATCTTTTGCATCTCACTGAGGGGTTGAAGGAATATAAAAGGTTTTATTTTTACAAAATTCATAAAAAAATCCTAATTTTACTCATTAAAAAATGATATCTCGTTATTGCAACAATTTGCAAAACTCTTTCCATATGTTGGAAGACATTCCTCATACCATTTCAACATCGAGGATTTTGCCTTAATTTTTAAAATTTCTAATTTTATCAAAAATAATAAAATATCCTAAGACCTAGTTTCAACGAAAAGTACAAAATTAGACCCTAAGGACTCAGACCTGGTTGAATAGACCAAAATTTCCCCTAAAGTGCACCTTCGACATGGAAGTATCTTGGTGATCTTAAAAGATCCTGTTCTAAGGTAATTTACTAAAATGTCTTTGAGGTATATCTTTGATGTGAAAGTATTCGAATAACATAAAGGACTCAATGACATCATAAAAGAACAAACCTCTTCTTACTGTGCACCTTTGACATTAAAGGATCTTGGTGATCACATAAGACTTGGTTCTAATGTAAATGATTAAAATGTCCTTAAGGTCTACCTTTGTCAAGAAAACATCTCGATAACCCTAAGGGATTTTATAACTTTATAAAAAGATGAACCTATCCTTATTATGCACCTTCGACATGAAAGTATCCTAGTGATAATAAAGGACTCAGTTCTAAGATAAATCACTAAAATACCCTATGGTTACTTTTAACATAAAAGTATCTTAGTAACCTTAAAGACTTGAAAATGATCGGTATCATAATTTTACCCTAAATAGGTAACTTCGATAGCAAATATGACCTAAATGCAAAATTTTTTAACAGGTCTTTAAATTTCTCCAAATTACATTTTAGCCTAAATGGCTAAAAATGCTAGAAATGTTCCTAAAATGACCAAAATACCTTAAATAGGTAAATTTACGTGATAAATGACCTTTTATCCCTGAAAATGCAAGGATTTCTCCAATAGACTCCAAACTTTTCTAACTTTGCAAAATGGTCTTTACATGGAATAACATATACAATTAAACATTAAGCATATCAAAATCAACATGAAAAAATATATAAAAAATTACAAGGAACATTTAGCCAAGTACCGTTGGTCTTAGAACGATTTTTTCAATTTTTGCAAGCAAGTCCCTAAACTTTTTAAAATTATGAATGACCTTAAAAGGTTAAAAATACTTGATATGCACTTAAACATGTCTAAAATGCATGAAAAACACCCCTAAAAGTCCCATCATGGATTCGGCCAAGCTTGTATCACCTTGAAAAATTTTTTGCAAATTTTGCAATTTAGTCCCTAACTTTCCATAATTACTAAAAGCCTAAAACAATCAAAACATCACCAATCAATCATTTTTAGGTTCGGACAACCATGAAAATACTCTTCTGAAGCCTTAAAATTTTTGAAAAAAAAATTTTTTGGGCCCCTGCAATTTTCAAACATAACAAAATAATCCAAATATCGTAAAATTAAGCATGAAAAAGTTTTTGAAGGCCACCATTAATAACAACCATAAACAAATTTTTTTTCTCTATTTAAAATCATGAATATCAATACAAATATACGTCCTAGTTTCTATCAAGCTTAAATATGAATGAAATCATGTAAAATAATGAACATATTAACATATTTCATCAATAATCAACATGAAAATACCAAGGAAAATAACACAAAAACTTATATACATAATAAAATATCTTCATAAAAATTAATTTATTGCTAATGCAAATAAAAAATAACAATTATATCAAAAAACTTGGATCATGGCTTTCACACTTGGCCTTTCAACATAGATCAAAATCTATCCCACAAGTAATCACCAAGCTCATTAAAAGGATGAAATATGCTTGAAATGAAAAAAAAAAAAATCAAGAGTTTTTCTAAGTGAAACTACCTTAAAAACTTGAAAAACTTATGCATTTTGCATGAACACCATTTTTTAAATGAAAGTATCCCCCATATTTATATAAGGGAGGGTCAACCAAAAGAGGATGAAATCCTTCTTGGCAGAAATCCTTGGCCTTTATCTTTTTTTTCTTATTATTTTATCTTTTAAAGATTTTTTAGCTCTTTTTATAAAGAATAATTTATTGATTTTGTCATTTTGCATGAATCATCATGCATGACTTATCATCTAGAACGTGGCATTCATGATGATTATGAAGGAAAAAAAATCTTAATTAGATAAAAACAAGTTATAAAGTTTAACTTTTAATAAATTAAAAATTATGTATTCAAGAAATAAAATTTCACATAATAAATTCAATTCAAAATTTAATCAAAATAGGCTTGTTAGGCTTTTTAGAAAACAAAAATAGGCTTATTGGGCTTGTTAAAAGATTAATAGGCTTATTGGTCCCATCAGTAAAATTTGACAATTTTAAGCCCATGAAATGGGGAAAATAAATTTTGGCCCATTGAGAAATAAAATTAATAAATTTTCCATATGAAAAATTTTAAAAGGAATTTATGAGCAAAATCTTTACGGATGAAAATTATATTTCACTAAAATGAAATGAAATTTCAAAAAGCTAATTCTAAGCTATTTTATTGAAATATATGAAAATATTTAGAAATCTAAACTCTAAAACATTTTACTAAAAAATTTTACAGATAAGAAAAAGTTTATATTTTAGAGATAAAAAAATTTTAAAAATACGTTCAAATCTGTAAAAATGATTTAAATTCAACACACTACTTAAAATAATAATCAATAAAATGAAAATGAAAGCTTAAAATCTGGAACCAAATTTTACCAAAAAAAATTCATGATCCAATAAATAAATTTCACAACTTGACACTTCCTAGCATAAAATACCAATACAAATTTTTTCTTGAACATTTTAGATTTTTTTAGACTGACGGCATAAATACTACATTGGTATCTGTAAAAATATACAACAATTATCTTTAAAAATTTCAGAAAAAATTCTAAAGAAGTTTTAAAAATAAGAAAATTTGATCATAACATCATGTGCAAAGATAAATTTTAAGATTATAAAAGAATAAATTTAAAAGCTAATTTTTTACCTTAATACTTATCATTGTTATCCGAGACTTATTCTTAGCAACCTTTGAAATTGTATTTTTTTCATAATGTGCATATGTGGCTACTTAGGCACAAGTAAAAGGTCTTGAAAATGCCTAATCTACTAGGAGAATGTCAACCTCTACTTCAATAGCCATAAAATTCTTAGTTTTGGATATTTAGGGTTGTGGAAAAAGGTGCCTAAATGAAATTAGGTGTCCATAGCTACCTTTCTTTGGCTGTTGCTGAGAATCAATAGTTGGGTAGAGACCAAATAGACATGATTTCATTCAAGTTGTAAAGTTTTGAAAAATAAACTAAACTAAACTAAAAAATATACATCAAAACAAAGTAACTAAGGGCGAATCTTCAGGTCGAAATAGTGATTAAGACGGAACCTAAGTCAAAGAATTAACTAGGGTAGAACCATAATAATCAATGGCGTGACTTAGGCGATACCTAAGTCAGAAATAGTTGATAAAGGCAGAACCACCATAGTCAATGAGGCTACCAAGGTGATACCTAAGCAGGGTGATACCTAAGCCGAAAAAGATTGACCAGGGTAAAATTATAATAGTTAATGGGGTAACCAAAATGATACCTAAGTCAGAAAAGATTGACCAAAGTGAAACCATAATAGTGAACAGCGTGACTAGGTTGACACCTGTAGACATTTTATTTTGTCCGGGCTATTTTTTTAGCAACTAGGGCATGGACGTTAGAAGGGGTGATGATCATCGCCCTGCAAAAAGTATTTTTGAAGAGGTCAAAAAGGCCTATGGATCATATCAAAGATAAATGCAAAGATGTGGCATCAAAGGACGTAGTTCAAGGTGTTTGGAGATAAAAGATATGAGAAAATTCATAATTTTGCTTGAATATATCGATACAATGCTCCAATGATCCAAAAATTTAAAATGTCCCCAATTGTATCGATACAACATGTAAATGTATCGATATAGGACCTCATGTATTGATACTAGGCCATGCCAAGACCAAAACATGTATTCTATAAAAAAATGTATCGATACATATCAACATGTATCGATACAATAAAGCATTGAATTGATACAATGATTCACAGTATCAATACAATGATCATTGCATCGACGCAATATTCATTGTATTGATACACTCAAAGTTTTTAGACCAAATATATCGATACATTCAGCAATGTATTGATACATATAGGCCATTTTCCATGGTCCGGGCATTTTTGACTTATCCACCATTGATCAAAAACTCGATTTTAACTCTTTTTTTTTTGCATCAGAAAAGATCAAAACCTATATCAGATTATGAATTTGGACTTTTGAAGTCTAAATTAGATCAAAAAGGCTAATGTCACATGATCACCCTACTCCTCTCTAGTTTGTTGACCAAGATCACCATCAGCCACCCTATTTGCTAGAAAATCATTTCAGCATTTAAACCAGCCACCTTATGTCCATCATATTGGTGACAAGTTGCTCCCTACAGCCATTCTATAGCCACCAAGCTGACATCACTTCGTCCCTTTTGAGAAATGACCAAAAACACATTTAATTTAGCTTCAAAATACTAGTATAAATAGACTACTTATATCTTAGCTAAGGGACATTAGATTCCAACTTGTTTTAGCTTCCAAAAACACATTCACATATCAAGTTAGCTCTTCACTCAGTAACCAAAAATAACCCTAAAACACTCACTCTCAACCATTACACATTCTGAAAATAACCTTTATCCATACTAAAACCAAAACCTCATTATTTCTCTCTTTTTCTTGCTTATTAACAACAAGGAAAAGAAGGAAATTCAAGCTATCTCTACTACTCCAACTATTTGGTCAAAAATTAAAGTTTTGTTGCTATAACTTCCTACTTTATCATTTTTATTTTTTTTTTTAGCATTTTCATCATTTTAGTGAGCTTTCCATGTTTCCATCACCCTCTTAGGATTCTCATGCATTATTGCGGCCTTGGTTGTGGTAGTTTAGGATTTGGATGCCTTAATGCCCCTTTTATGTGCAAAATGCCTCATTTCATCCTCATTATTTTAATAGCTCTTATTCATGCATTTTATGCGATGTCCATGCATCTTGTTATGATTAATCCATGTATGAATCTGTAGCCTAGCATATTTCAAGCATGTTTATATGTTAGCTTGAATTTTGCCATGAATTATTGCTATTTTCAGCATGCTTCACTTTATGAGTTGTGTGTACAACACTTTCTTTGTCAAGACCATTAGTAAAGTTTGCATCCCTATTTATGTTTTGTACCATCCCCTTGTATGTTCATTATCTTCTTATCTAAATGCATGTTTGATGGCTATCAAAAATTGATTTTGAAAACCTCTCTAAGCCAAGCATGCTACCCTCAACTAATAAGGACTAGCATGAACTTGGCATTTTTCTTAAAGTTGACTAAAAATCTTAGGGAAGATGAAGTTTTCTAGATTTATAATCCTGATTAAACAAGCTCAAAACTTTCGATTTTTCAATGAAAATGACCTTACACTTGTTCTCTAAATGTTCGTGCCATGTTTTTAAGTCAAAACCTTGAGTGGTATGATCAACAGACTGTTTCATCATCCTAAATATTCTCGGGCTGTGCAAATAAGTTCACGATGCTCATGCCACTCTTTCCCTTCAGTCATGGACGTTCGAATGTCGATGACTTGAGTTTGGACCCATAAAGATAAAGAGAATAAGAAATATCATCTGCTTTATTTTGTCCCATGCTAGTAGTAACACTATTATAAATTGAAAAATCACTTTAAAATCCTAAACAATTTTTCATAAATTTTATAATTTTTTTTTGAAAGTGTGTCAAAATATCTTTAAAATAAGGTCTTGTTCATCCCCGAATCAGTCTAGATGAAAGAGTTATGATTTTTCAAACCTAGACTATCCAAAATCTCTAGAGTAAACAAAGTGCATTCTGGTTAGGCCCTTTAGGCCCATTAAACGATTTTTCCAAATCCATCTAGCATTTTTCCTAAAAAGTTGATGAGATTCCCTTTCTAGAAAGGTATTATTTGCAATTTTTCAATACCAAATGTATCTGAAATGATTTTTCAAAGTTTGACACACCTTGTACCTTGTATGGTCTACCAGCAGTGAAATTAATCCGAATGTGAAAATTTATTCCCCAGAAAAGTGACTTTTTGGGAAATTAAAAATATTTTTAAATTGTCTATCATCGAGTTACCTTTCTAACGGTATCTTGTCCTCTCTCTAAAGCCTTTAAACCAATTTATAATAAATTCAAAAATTGGGATCGCATGATGTTGTCCCTTGTTCTCGATCATGGTCAAAATTAAGTTGTTTTCCCAAATTTCATCTCGAAACATTCGAATGTCTCTGTATCACCCGAATCAGACTCGAGACCATGCGTCAACCTCCCATAAGCTCGTATTAAGGCACAAATATATTTTTTACATATTTACCATCCTCATTCATAATAATATTTTTTGCCAAAAATCGTCAAAATGCTCACATATTTCCTAAATCACAAAGTTTTGTCAACTTAAGTTTTCCAACTCAATTTCATTAAAGAGTGTCAGATAATGTCACTTTTAGGGATACTCTAACCCCAACCTTTTGAGAGGACACTCCAACCTTACTTTTCAAGATTTTCAAGACTTAAAAATCTTCCTTTGTCAATATTATTTGTCATTTATGGGGATACTCCAACCCCAACCTTCTGAGGGAATACTCCAGCCCTGTTTTTCAAAATTAATAAGATTTAAAAATATTTCTTTGTCAAAAATTATTTGTCATCCACGGGGATACTCCAACCCATCTTTCTGAGGGGATACTCTAACTCTGTCTTTCAACTATAATTAAAATTTTCTTCTTTTCGGATTTTCATGAATGCGTCAAACAAACTTTGTGTAATCAAGAAACCTAGAGGCATCTTGAAAATAGTCAAATCGATTATTTCTAGATAATCCATGCCAATTGTGAGATGAATTCCAATAGTCCATCCATTTTTTTATCATTGCATTGAATGATCTATGTTATGTTACTCCATTTGTTGTCTTACTAACGTGATTTCTTCGTGATGATTAGTTGCATTCATGTTTTCCAATCATTTCAAATAAAATTAAACGTAATGTTCCGCATGGGTATCTCTTCAGTGCCCAAAGTGGAACATTCCATTTTCAAAATAAAATCCAGAGGTCATTTTTATAAAAAATTTCTATATTCCCTATCTATCTAGGGCGTATATTAGATTAAATCTTTTCATTAAAACCTGGATTTGTATTTCTATAGAATTCATGCATTAAAAAAAGGTTATATCAAAATAGGTGATGAGTTAAGATTGAAAGAGTCAAAACTAAGATAAGACATAGCTAGTAGGGTACCAATTTCGAGTGTCACGAAGAGGTTTGTATCTCATCGTGCGAAACCAACTCCTGAACCCAAATGATGAATCTTTGTACTACATAGACCATGGGATTGATGTTTTAAGTTTTGTAACTCAAAACATAGGTTTCAATAGGCATCCGGTCATGCCTAGCTCAAAATGATTGATGGTAACTCCATGTGTTTGCCATTTCGTGATGGTCATCCGAGACCAATAAGATGAGCGATTCATCTTATGGTCCCCTTCACTGTATCACAAGTCG
>JAQSVH010183117.1:2912-13969 GCA_029448705.1 Adansonia digitata | reverse complement strand
ACACGATTACAACACGAATAACACGATTAATATGAATAACATAAAAACACGATTAAGATATGAATTACACGAAAACACAATTAGGAGACAAATTAACACGAATATTGTTAACTAATCTACCAATCAACTTTCTTTTTCCTCCGTTTTCAATCTGTTTTACTTTCTAACGTCTCTTCACAAATTACAAATTATAATTCACACCATTCAAAGCCATAATTTTAAAATATATAAAAAATTTATTAAAATTAATATAGTATCTTATTAACATTAATTAGTAATTCTTATTTTTCAATAACTAATTTACTATTTACTACTAACAATAATGAGTTAGTAGCATACTACAAATGTATAATTATCTTAATAATTTAATATGAGATTTAAATTACGAAACTTATTTTACTATTAATTAATAAGATTGAGCCTATATTTTAATTAGTTTATAAGGCGATGATATATTATTCTTATATTTATATTATATTACATTTAAATAATTGTTTATAAATTATAATCATAATATATTAAAAATTGTAGGAACAAATCATGTTGGTTATGTTTAACCTTTATCTTAATAATTATATTATTATTGATAACAAAAGTAAAATAAATATTAAATTAAATGCTTAAAGGAGTTTTTATATATTAAATAAGTTTTTTTAATTAAAAGTTTAAAATAATATTTATAAGTTATATATATTATATAATTATATTGAAAATTAACGTGTTATATATATAAATTTGTTAATTTAAACATGTGTACCCATTTATGACATGTTAAATGTGCTAAAAGATATGATAAACACGATTATACATTTACGACACGATTAATTAAATGTGTCTTAATCATGTAAACGGATAGATATGACATGATTACATGTTTATGATATAATTAAGTAATTGTGTCTTAACCGTATTTTACACGTGTTATGCATGCTTTACACATTATAAATGTGTCGATACGATTATGATACGAAACACGATTATATAAAACCCATACACAATTAAAAAATATCGTATGCATGTTGTATTTTCCTGTCGTGTTAAAAATTATCAAGTCTAGATTTTCGTACTACTTCTACTCAGTCAATTTTTCCTCTTTCTCGTGGTGGTGGTGACGACGTGGATCATGCATAAAGATTTGGTAATTGTTTTTTTTTCATATTATATTAATATATTTTATTTGTTATAATTAAATTTAATATATTTTATATTTATATAAATTTTAATACGTAAATAGTTTACATTAAATAAATTTTAAGATATTTATATTTTCGTCTTTTATTTATGTTATTTTTGTCATAAAATATTTTATGTTATATTTTAATTATTTTTATCTTATATTTATGTTTAATATTATCAATTGGGAAGTGAAAAACAACTGTTGATTAAATTTAAAGGAGGTTTGAATGATTTTTTAAGCTTGCATTAGATCCGACATATTTTTTAATTACGTAAAATTTCACCGTTGGGGAAAGTAGGAGGAACACATATTATCATAAAACATAAGAACTAGCAACAAAAAGAACTGAACTAAGATTTTTCTGATATTATGCGCATATTTTGGGTTTATCTAGAGCTAATGAAGTTGACTTCACCTACTCGAAATCCTAATTTAACATAATTTGATTCTAAAAAAACAGTTGACAATTTAAATTCAAATATAAAATAATTCAAAGTCTAATAATTCAAAGAAACTAATTCGAAGCAATCAGAAATTAACTTGATTTCATAGTACTGATTAAAAAGTCTATTATAATCTTTGTATGTGTTACTTATTGATCTTTCAAAAATTCGTTTTTGGGCTAATTGGAACGCAAGGAATGGAGAAATTCAACACCATGAAAAGCTGACTCGAAGAGTACATGTTGGCATAACCATACATCTACTGATAGAATTCAAGAAAATACAGCAGTGCAGATCGAGTTATATGCTGGCTACAGCTAAATTGTCATGGAGACAACCACCTTTGCAGCTGTATAAAACTAACTTTGATGCATCATTTGATGTTGTGTGCAAGGTTGGAGGAGTAGGAATTGTTGTACGTGATTCTGAAGGGTATGTGTTGGTGTGTGTTGTCGTTAGAATTGAAAAAGAGACCAGATCCTAATATAGTTGAAAAAATTGCAGCATGCAAAGCGATGGAATTTGCAAGTCAAATGGGATTTACAAGAATTATCCTCGAAGGGGACTCCCTACATGTGGTTAATGGACTGAACACGAGGAATGAGGATCTCTCTAGTATGGGACCAATTATTGAGGAAGGCAGAGATAAGATGAAAAGCTTTGAGGAATGTGTGGTCCAGCATACTAGAAGACACGCGAATGAAGCTACTCATAAGTTTGCTCGTTTCAGTTTAACTTGTCATGAGGATATGTATCGGCTAGAAGAATACCCTGATTTTATTCACCAAATTATCATGTCTGATGGCTATAAATTTATGAAATGAAAGTTTATGTTTTCTCCAAAAAAAAAATAATAATAATAATAATAATAAAATTTTTTAAAATTTCGTGAATGTAGATATAGCATAATTTACCATATCATATGTTTTTTGTGTCATGATTTTTGCTAATTATTTTTTCCCTTTCTCTCACTATTGCTCTCGAAACAACGTTAAAGGGCATCCTGAGTCAACTTCGTGTAACCTTTGTAACCATGAAACTGAGCAAAACAAAAAAAAGAACAAATATTGTTGCTCACGGAAGTTTCAGTAAATTCTTGCTGGAGGAAGCGGTCAAAGTGGAGTTAATACGTGCATCTCAAAATTTTCCCTCAAATACACATAAAATATTGGAATTAGTGCGAAGACTCATTATTCCATCAAAGAAAGAATAGCTTAAATATCAGATTAAAAAGTCCCCAATGAAAGCTACACTCAATAGTACAAATTAAATGAACCTTCCTCCATCCGCAATCACGTCTTCCAAGCTACATATTATTATAAAGAAAAAAAAAACGTATACCTAACTATGGCTGGAAATTTTTCCTGCAAGAAATCCAATGTACGATCGATGCATTTTACCAACTAAAAGTCGTGCACATGACTTTTCAACTGACCGTACAGCTGACTAAGTGAAAGTGCTCCAGAACATACTCGGCCGATCGGCTTATTATAAAGCCCACTCTAGCATTGGGTTTTATACAATAAGGAAGAGCTGCTGCATGACTGATCTTCACAAATTAAGAAACAAAAAATGCTGAGACAATCGTGGAGAAGGAGAGCTTCTTACAGACGACTAAATTACGTGCAGTAGCATTTTTTTTTTTTTTTGTTTTCAATTGTCGAGAAGGAGAGCAAAGTGTTCTCCTCTTCTTTTTTTTTTTTGTTTGGGCTTTACCCCTTTAAGACATAGCGGCCTCTTCCATTTTAGGCCTATATATTTTGGACCTACTGACCTTCATTGATCCTTTACGTTTTTTGCCCCTTAATTCGTAAATTATATATTTTATTTGTTAAAAAGAAATTGTCATGTTTATTATTAAATTTTATAAGGAGGATTAGCGTAATAATTGATACCCATTAGAACATAGTAAAAAAAATTAAACAAAGAAGTACAACATGTAATAACTTTTTAATTTATTTATAAAATTAAAAAAAAATTCTACCGTCAACATTAAAAAAGAAACTCTCTCTAAAAATAAGAAATTCTTTTTCATAATTGATGTTTTCTGATAAAAAAAAATCATAGTTAAAATTAAAAATGAACTGATCAATAGATTGAGGTATCATGAAATTGGGCAAAGAATTTTTTTCATACACAAGTTTTTTCCCCTTTTAATTATACAACGAAAAATAATTCTTCTATAAATAATACTTCTAAATATTTTATCATTTAAAAAAAATCACAAACCTCTACCGACTTCCCACATGCAAGCAAAACACAAGGGTGGGAACCAGTTTGAAAAGAAAGTTCAATTGTTAAGAATATTGCTACTAAGACATTGTTTTTAGTTTGAGGAAATAGTCAAATTTGATAGAGTAAATAATATTCTTATAAAAAATTAATGATACTTAATTTTTCTTGCTGCTAAGTTTTTAAGATAACTAATCATCAAATTATTTAATATAGCATTAAAATAAAGATCTCAAGCTTCTTTTCTTTTTTCTTTTTTGGTTAATTTCCTAATCCAGTGTTTCCTTCATTGAGCTTTATTTATGTTCAGATAAATTTTACATTACTTTCTTTCTAAATGTAAAATATTTTAAACCCAAAACAGAAGTCCCTTTCTCTTACAATTATGAAGTAGTTGATCTTTCAATTATCCACTCAATTTCATAGAGTTTTTTGTATGTAACAAATTACATACAAATATTACCTCCAAAAATTCTTTACAAAAGTATATTACATATAACTCAAATTATATTTAAATATTATATATATTGTGATATTTATATATAAATTTTGAAATATTTAGTTGTAATTTTACCAACTAATCAAAAATATATTTTATCATAAAATTAATTTTTTAATAAAATATACTTATTATTAATATACCCAAATAAATTATTAAACTAAAAAATATATTATATATATGTAGGTAACTAATTTTTTAGTAAATTTTGAAGTAAAAAAATTTATATATTTTTATTTTATTAGTATATTTTTTAATATTAGTAATAAATATATTATCTAAATAAAAAATTAATTTTATGATAAAAGTTGGATTTTTTTTGTTAGTTGGTAAGAATTATAATTACAAATTACGGCAATTACACATATATATTATAATTTAAATAAATCATTAGAGTCTAAATAATGTCTGTATGTAAAATATGTTATAGGTATTGTATTTATGTAAAAAATCTTTGAAGGTGGTATTTATATATAATTTGTTATATTTAAACATTATCAAATTACATACAAACATTACAAATTTACATAAAACATTACCAAAACTATAATGTATTTATGTAAAACATTTTTTAAGAAATTAAATATAATTTTTTAATTTTTATTAAATATATTATATATGTAAAAATTAATTTTTTCAGTAATTTTGAAGTAAACGAAATTTTATATTTTTTAAAATAGACCACCAATTTATGATTTACATGTAAAATGTGGTTCTATCACATATAAAACATTACCTAATTAAAATATTAAATTCATGTATTCCTATAATATTTATATATTTTACCATATTATAATTATTTTTAAGGTCTTTTATAATTATATAAATTTTCATATGTGATCATTCTTATTAAAATATTAAAAAATATTTTTATATTAATATTTATATATTTATATAATCAAATTTAAATAAAATATATTTTCATTAATTAAATAATAATTCAAGATAAAATAAATATAAAATTTAAATTTTTATAATTTACATAATAACAAAATAATATAACAAAATTTAACAATATTAATTTTTAAAAATATTTTATTAATAAATTATTTTTTAAAAAATTAAAAAAATTATTTAAAACTGCTACTTTAGCGGGTGAAGGATTAAATGCCTCTGACGTGGTGAAAGCTATGTGTCACCGCGTCAAGAGCTTGGGGAAAGCTTCCATGAAATTCTTCGTATTACATTGGCACGTGCTTCCCCAACATTTGTCCAATTTAATAATCACAAAAACAAAACACAAAATTTTACAGTGCACAGATTCACTTTCGTACGGAATAAACACATAAACGTACGGAACATAACATCAAAGTCTACGAAGACAGACAGTATTACTTCAGTTATAAAAAAAATGTCTGACATTGATTGTTTGCTTATTTATTTTGACATTTGGCCTTTATTTTATTTAGGTTAACCACCAAATAAATTTTTTAAAAAAAGAACTGCAAATTTCTATATAATAAATGTTGAATATATCATACATTTAATTTGATGTAAATATATTTATTTTTAAAATATTTTTTATTTATTTGAAAAATAATATTTTTATAATCATATTTAATGTGTTAAATAAAAATATTTAATAATTAGAAAAACAGAATAATATTGCATATAAGTATCAATTTAATTTACCCAAAAAGATTTAATGTTTGATGGGGTGTTTGGTAGATGTAGTAATTGGGCAGGTTCGAACAGGTTCAATTTGAGTTTTTTCAAGTTCGAGTTAATTCAGGTTTAGATCTTTTCGAGTTTAAATTCTTTAGGTTCAAGCTTTTTTGAGTTCTGATTCGAGTATATTTTAAATTATTTTTATTTTATGTTAAACGTAATCATTTTTATGTAATTTATTATTTTAGAAAGAAAATTATTAAATTATTGAAAGTTTTAATATTAGTGTTGTAATCACAAAGAGTTAATAAAAGTTTCATCTATAATAATATTTGTTTTGATATTAATTTATAAGTTTAATTTTTTAAATATTATGGTGATACTTACAAGCGACAAATGAATTAAATTTTTTATGAATTGATCAAGATTCATAAATTTCTTTTGTCATTTAGTTTTCTTATATTATACTTGTTTTCTCTTTACCATTAAAATAATATTGAATGTTGTAGTTTTTTTAAAGTGTTTTCTGCACTTACTTTAACCATTTTTTACCTGTGGTTGGGTACAAATTAGACCTGCTGAAGGATTGGGCTACCCGCTTGATATCTAAGAGAGTTTAGACAAAAAATATTAGGCTCAAAAAATGGGCCTAGGTAAAAAAAATGAGGCCCAATTTAACAAATAGGTTAGGCCTTGGCTCCTACTCCAAGGCTGAGCCCGATCAGGCTTATTTTATTATTACATAATATATATATTAATTTTATATTTTATATATTATGTATCATACAAAAAACACATATATGTATATTATAATGTAAACATTAAAAACTAGTATAAATTATTTATATTTTTAAACTTAGTAAAAGAAAAATATTAAATTAATAAAAATTAAGTTTTAAAAATATATATTTTTTAAAAAATAAATTATAAAAAAATATAATATAGGCTGGTTCAAACGGGCTTGAACTATCCATTTACAAATATATGTGGGCTTGGACAAAATTAAAGGCCCATATTTATTAGGCTTGGGTAATCATGTTTGATATTAATATTATACTTTGGCCTGGCCCAAACTCGGCCTAGCTTGGCCCATGAGCACTCGTAGGTACAGCTGTTACCTGATAATATATACTAATTTTTAAGCTTTTTTTATTTTTATTATGTTACACTTATATTTTTCTACTATGTTGCTAGTCTAAGTTTAACATTTGATTTTTTTTTATTTTGGTATGATATTATTTATTATGGCTTTTATATTTTTTAATTTACCTTATTATTTTGTTATACTATTATCAACCTCTAATTATCATTACTTGAAACAACAATAATACAATAAGAATAATATTTAGAGAAACACTTAAAATTTTACTAGTAAAATATATGAACTTTTAATATTCAATGAGTTTAACTAATTAAATTAAACAAAATATGATGAATGGATGATATATCTTATAGATAATGTTTTCAGAGCTCATGACTTTTTTATTTACTTTTTAACAAATTATTATTTCATCATATATAAAAATATAAATTAAGTTTTTAATATTTAATTAAATAATTAAAAGAATATTAAAATAAAATTGATAATTAAAGTTTTTACTTTATAAAAAATTTAATTAGAATTTCATCATTTTTATTTTTAGTATTGAATTTAAGTTCGGGTCAGTCTCAGGTTTGTGTTTTTCTTGGGTTTAGGTTCATTCAATTTGAGTTTTTTAGAGTTCGAGCCATTTCAAGTTTGGACTATTTGAAATCGAGTTTTTAACTTTTTGATCAAATTGAGATAGATTTTAGTTCGGACTCCGGTTTTTCGAATAGATTTTTGGATTGGAGTTTATTTTGCCACCTCTAGTATTTGGCCATTAAGATTTTGTTTGCTCAAAATTGTCAATTTTCATTGTAAACGTAATACCAAATGATATAAAATTACGATATTATAAGATAAATTTATTGTCAATCTTCAATTGCAAAAGCAAATATAGATATATAATTACAAATGTGATTACTGTTACAATTATGATTAAGCAAAATGGTAAAGAGGGGATTAATCGAATTTTATGTTTAATGAAATTATAAGTATTGATGAGACATATGAGACTGGGGTTTTCCTTGTTCAGTAGAGAAGAGAAAAAAAATTAGAGTTGGTTTTTTTACGCGTCGACATTAATTTTACAAATATTCAAATGCCATACTCTAAGATCAATTGAATAGTTTTAAATATTTAATTAAAAATCCTTTTAATCGGTTCTCTGTAATATTTTTTAATTTTTAATTCTAATTAAAAAAAAAAAGTTATTTGAAGTTGAAGTCTTCCACTTTAGCTGTTTCGCTTCCGCTCGTGAGAAGAAAAAATATTATACAAAAAAATAAAAAAGTTAATTAAAAAATAGAAAAAGTTACTTAGAGTTAAAAGTAGGCAGTTTTTTTAAAGGAGAATATTTTAAAAAATAAAATTAATTAAAAATATTTATATTTATGTTAAACGACGTGTTTATTTTTTATTTTATAAATTTACTATTATTTAATTTAGATTTTTTTGTTGTTTCCTCACTGAGTCCATTAGAGGGGTTTTATTAATAGTATAAATCATGACTTCAAATTATTTTGCAATATCTATATCAGATATAAAATCTCTCGACTAAGTTTGGAGTGAAGAGTCAAGTGACATAATCTCAATTATATAAAAATTAAATTAAAATTATTTTTATCAATACAAAAATTAAAGATATTTAAATCTTTCAATCTTAAATAACTATTTAAAAACTACTCTTCTTTTTAAATTTACCTTTTAATTAAAAAAACTACCTTTTTAATTTTAACTTATTATTTTTCTAAAATAAAATAAATTTCTTAAAAAATATTTCTTTTACCTGCTTTTGTCGATGTGATAAACTTATTAATAGATAATGTTTAAACATGACTAAATAATCTAGTAATGAGCTATAATTGGAAAAAGAAAATTGAATATTATTAACAAGTAAAATACTGCTATTTTCTCCGCCAGATGCCGGCAGCCAAATTCCTCTCAATTTTTTTTTTTAAAGAATAACTTTAAGTAAAAAGGTCCTTCAAATTCTCCAAATAAATATATAAAAAATTAGAATGGAAAAAAAAACCTTGCTTCTTTTATAATAATAATAATTAATAATCAAATTCGCACACAAAAAAGTACTAACTACTTTCATTTTTTTTTTTTTTTGCTGTTTTTCAAACAAGTAACTGGTATTTTACAGAATCAAACCCTACTTTTCCTTTCTCACAATATATACAAACGACAACAAGATTCTCACCTAACGATAAATATAAGGGGAATCCTTTTTTTTTTTTAATTTCATTTCACTACATTTTCTTGGAAATTAACTAGATAAATTCATCAAGACTTGAAGGTTCCTGGCCTTGCCTGAGAGATTCAAGAACACGTTCAAAGACAACGACGTTAATGGGAATCCTCAACACTCCCCTTTGCTCGTACCCGTACTCTTGGGCTGATCTGTTTAGTAACTCCACGAAGATCGGGTGCCGCAGCATCTCAGCACTGACGATGAACCTCCGCGTCAACGTCTGCTCAATCCCAACATAAACAGGGAAATGCCCATTTGGTACATCCGATCTTTGCTTGGTGGGTTCCACCGAAGAATCAGGCGGCTCCGATCGGAGCATTGAGTATTGGGTCGAGTGACTCACCCTAACTCGTGACAGTCTCTGCAACAATTTCTTCATAACCCTTAAAAAATGATGAAGAATAAGAAGAAACCTGAGGGGGAAAAAGGAGTGTTGTTTTAAAAGAGAGATAATAAGAATAATGATAATAAAAGAAAAGAGTCTTGTTGTGCAAATAAGAGTACTTGAAAAGTACATAGGAGAGAGAGAGAGAGAGAGAACGAATCAATAGTCTTAGGTTTGGTCTATGCGTTATTTTTAAGAGAAAGCGATGGATGGCCACATGCGACATACCCCACATGTATTATTTCTCATCTCAATATTCAAAAATTGAAACTAAATTTCACTTCTTAAAAATATAATTTAAAAAACATGGTTTAATTGCATGTGGTTTCCTGACTTCTAAATTAACAAAAATCAAATTGGATTGGCTGAAATAGTTAAAATAAAAAATCAAAGATTTTTTTTTCCAGTAAGTGTCATTAAACCGGTAAAAATTAATTAATCAAAATCATTAATAGAATCAATTTTAAATTAAATTAAATATATTAAATATCATACCATTAAATCTATTTTTTCAAATATTATTTATTTAATATTAAAATAATATATTTACATTTAAAATTCTTTTTAGTTGAACTGATCAATTGAAATGATTGAAGCCATTGAATAGAAAATCATCAATCTACTAATTCAATCCCCAGTTTGATTTTTTTTATTCATTGATTTAAGTTTCAATTGATTCAAATTTTTAAAATTAATTTTTGGTTAGCAAATATGAAAGTTTTAGTCATTTAGCCACGAAAATGAATATAATTAAGAGCAAAATTAGCATTAATTATTGACTCTATCAATATCTGATTAGGTATATATCTTAATCTCTCAAAGGGAAGGGATATTTGGATCAACACAATGTATTTTCAACTACAAACTTTGATTGGTTTAAGGACAATCCAAATTGGTTTCGTGAAATTTTGGAGATTGTTACAATCATAGTGTATGATTTTTGTTGGTAGGTGCAAAAGATCACTTCTCACTTCATTTTCTTTTGAGATCAACAACCTTTTTTATTTTTTAGATTTTTTAGGTTTATCATGATTTATGTGTGGCTTTCAAAATTCAAAGCAATTAAGCTTGAGTATGCTTGTTCTCGTATTTAATTCAATTAACATATAAATTTTTGAATTTTATATAGTAAGATGGCAACCTTTTCTCTTATTTTCAAGCTATGATTTGCTCTATAAAAACAACAATGCTTATCTCTACCCAAAAATTTGGAAACAAACTTAATTTGAACTGTACTTTGCTTCCTTTTGAATGAAACAAACGTATGCCTTGACCACATCTAATGGAGGATGGCTTAACTCTACTTTTTCAATGTGGTAAGATTGGAACATTTTTCTCGTAATATTTTCGAGTAATTCCAATTAGATATCTC
>JAQSVH010183077.1:7321-19195 GCA_029448705.1 Adansonia digitata | reverse complement strand
GTGCCAAATCCAAATCTTAATCAAGGGATACTCAAAGGCTTGATCATAATCAACCATCATTTATTTTTTAAGTTGAGCACACTATGCCCTTCGGATTGCTTAAAGTTTTAAAGGTAGGCACGTGGTGATAGCTTGGTGACTCTAATAGGGAGCAATCTAGAGAGTTAGGCCTATAACTAGCTATTGCTCACTTGGTTCTTGGTTTTTCAGTCTCCATCATTGTTTAGATATAATTCCTTTTTATTTTTGCCTACTAATCTTTAATGTTTATGTTTTTGTTCTATGATTGTTAGGGATTATTTGTTCCCAAATAGATATCGATTTGAATAAATATGGCAATACGGGAGTAAAACAAAAAGGTTTGATTATTTCCTAGCACACTATGCACTTGAATTTGCACTACATTCCCACCAAACACCATGGTGTGGTTAGTATCCTAATTATTAGAAAGAAGTAAGCCATCAGCCTTCGTGTGTAACCCTTCGCATAGGCATGGCAAGACCTTTCGAGATGTAAAATACATATGTCTCTCATAAGTACCCTCTATATTTGCGTAGGGAAATACATCTACTAGATTGAGCCTGTTCTACCAAATCTACGATAGGCCTAGGATTAAAGTGCTTTAGTTGTTCTTACCGAACGAAAGAACGATTCAGATACCAAAATAGGCATCAACTTAAACCCATATAGTGAACCCTACGAGCTAAACCATGTCAAACCATGCCAGATGCTACTAGAAAAACCCAAAAAGTAGGATTACTCGGGGAAACACTTCTTACCTTTACTCCTATATACCATAGTTACGTAGGTGATGATGGGTGAACATTGTCACCCGTGTTTGTCATTTTTATTAGTATCATGATCATTCCTTTGGGATATGGTGTTATGTTTGATGGCAAATCCTCTTTAATAAGTGGGTAAGGACAAGTGAATGCCATTACCCACAGTGCCATTTTAAAATGGTTATATCTGACAGAAATAAGTCATTATGCTGCCTGAACGATGGCTTAGCATGTACGTAACATATATGGTGATGAACAAATGTCACCCTTAAACTGTTAGTCTTAACCCTTGTGAGGTATCATGTTACTTTGTGAAAAGGCAATTTTAAGAAGGACATGTCAATTTGCTGCCCGGTTAACACCTCAGCATTCATAATCATCTTATTTTCCCCTAGGCATTACACCACTTATTCTCGAGGCAAATTTTGTGATGTGCTTCTATTGCTATTTTGTCATTTCTTTATCTTTTGCTTATTATTTTGTATTGGGTACTAACTTGTTCATTTTTTGCTTTTCTTTTTCACCATGCATCATTTTATCATAATTACCATCACCATGGGACAATTGGTCAATGGTTTAGTGTCCATCTAGGGGTATTTATCATGAAGCAACAAACCACTTCGGAGCTAAAGCCCTTTGAGAAAGTCTGAGCATGGTCAGAACACTAATAGCATGAATACGGAGACATCCTTAAACTAGGATATGTCTCGATAGTGCATGAAAGGATCAAGATAGGGTTCCATCAAAATGATTGGCAAGATCTAAAGATTATATAGGCCTATAGGAAAATACTAAAAGGGGATCATTCATTAAGAGATACGGAGATATTGCTCTTTTACTTTAAGTTCATTTGGATGTCAGTTTGTTGCAAGCATCCTCTCAGTTTTGGCATCTAGCATACTGGTGTTTCACTTTCAATCATAAAGATTTGGTCCCCATGGTTGATCAATACACTACATTGCTCAACATTGGGAGAGCAAAGATCAACAGAATATACTGCAAAGCATTAAACCCTCCAACCTTCAAGAAAAGATTAGCTCAAATCCTCTAGGCAATGGAATCTTAGATTGAAAGTCATATGAAAACAAAAAGGAACAGTGAATGCATCTCATAGGATAGTTTGAAAGAAGCAATGGCAAGTATCATTGACATCCGAAAAATCTAAGACATCTACGTTTTGGCAATATATGGTCTGGTTATATTCCCAAAGACATTAGGCTATGTTGAAGCTATAGTAGTAGATGCCTTTTCTCGTCTATGTTGCAACATTAATCCAGCACCAGCTATCTTTCTCAAAACCATTCGAGCTTTTAATTTTTGTCAAAAAATAGGTATGGCCCACTTTTTTGGATATGTACCACTTCTTCACATTTGGCTCCCCAATCACTTTGGCCTCAAAGAAAGTAGGACATCGTATCGCTTTTTGCCCAACTTTAGTCCTATCTCCAAGGTACTTGAGAAGGAATGGCCTCAAGACAAATCTAAAGAGCAATGGGTCCAAAAATTTTGAAACCTTAAAAAGAATAAGGTAACATGGAAGGCCATTTAGTTTTCCCCATAAATACTTATATGTCGGTGCAGAGATTAAAACTGTGTGTCACTTATGTGATTATGGAAAAGTATAGCTACACCTCTTTTTAAGTCATTCGATAATTCCAGTGCTATCAATTTATTTCCTTCATCTAAGACTTTGAGTTATGGGATTTTGACTATGGTAAACCCAACTACAAGTTGAAAGTCTAGCTAACCTTTCATGCATGGAAACAAATCTATTGCATGGAAAGATGTTGGAGAGGGAGTAGAATGATCTCAGGATATGATGAATGGAGGATCATCGCATTAATGACACCGTGCCCCTATTTGGTGTTGAAATATCACAAATACCAGTTGATGAAATCCCTTCTAAAGTTGAATTGCTCAAGCGAGAGTTTGAACAAGAAAAGGTGACCTTTGCTTAGGAGATTACTTGATTAAAGGAGGAAAATGGTCAATTAAAAATAGACCTCAATCTTAAGGATAGCAAGATAAACAGGGTTGTCAAGGAGAAAAACCACTTTAAGAAGGACCTCGAGAGTTTGAAAAAAGACTATATGGCCCTTAACAAAGCAAACAAGTCCCAAAGACTTGGAAAGTCATTGGTCGAGTGGAAGGTAGAAATTACTACTGTCGAGAAAGAACTACACTAATGGAGAAAAGTTGCTAGGGTCAATAGGGAAAAGCTTGTTAGAACCCAAGCTCTTGCATTAACTTATGGAAGGAGGAATGAATGGTTAGAGGCTCAAGTTTGGGATTTGAGAGCAAACCAGGATGAAAATGGGCTCTGATACTCAGAATTCAAGATTTAGAGCATTATCATCAAGTTTGGCAAGACAAAATCAATATATTGGTGAGAGCCTCCGAACAGCCGAAACAAAAATGGCTTCAAGTGGTTGATCATGCATCCAAAACTATCGGGACTATCATCATCGTCTCACAAAGCAGATTCAGCCAGCTCAGTTGGAAGTCGAGAACATGATGGATGTAGCCTAATCTCTAGCAGTGATATCTTACCCACTGGAGTTTATGGCAAGATTTGTTGTATTTTTTGGGCCATGTAATTAGACAATGTAACTATGTCAGGCATTTTTGAATGTAGTCATATGTAATCAGGATATTTTGTTGCTTTAATGAAAGACGCTATTGGTGGAGCTACCCCTTAATCCAATTATCTTTTTCATATTTGCATGACTAACCTAATTCTTTCATAGTTTTATTCATTCATTTATTTTTCATGATCGCACACCTCATTGAATCAAACATATGCATGAACATATCATAAAAGGCCTAATTCAAAAATAATTTAAAGTGAAGATGATCTAAAACATGAAATTTATAGTTTGCCATTAGTAAAACACTTACAATCATTGAAAAGCGATGGAAAATGATCACCAGGCCTACATCAAAAGACTCAAACTTATGTATAAAGAGTCCCAAAAGCAGTCACTCCATAAGAACAAGGAACTCCAAGCCTAAATTGCCAAGCTAACCATGTTGTTGTCCAATGTGTTGAAGAAAAAAGGGTAGATAAGTATAGTCGAGGTGGGAAAAGATCTAGCCAATCCTGAAAGTAACCTAAATGGTGGTACTGAAGCCATCAATGCTTAAGATAGGGCATTACATGGGCAAAATCCTCCTGTGGCAAACATCCCACTAACCCAGCCATTCATTTACATAAATCCTTTGACAACATCCCACTTAATTTAAGGATTTCAAGGTGCAGGCTCTTCACCAGCAAGGCCTATGTCCTAGATCTCGATAAGCAAATAGAGCAAAAGAAAACAAAGAGGCCCTTAGAAAATGATAAGGATTTGGACAAGTATCAGTCACTAGAGAAGCATTTTAGAGCTATGGAAAGAAGTAATAAAGTAAGAATCATAGACACAAAATCATTAGGGCTAGTTTTGAGTTTCATTATCCTGCCTAAGCTTAAGGTGCCTAATTTTGAAAAATACAGTAAGACTATCGACCTTACTATCCATCTTTGCATGTACTGTCATAAAATGATAGGGCATAAAAAGAATGAGAAGCCACTAATCCATTACTTCTAGGATAGTCTGACTAAAGCAGCTCTACAGTGGTGCATAGGACTTGATCCTGTAAGAATTCAAACATAGGCAAATTTGGCATAGGTATTCTTTGAACAGCATAAGCATGTGTTTGATTAGGTTTCGAATCACCTCTCTCTCATGAACATGGAAAAGAAATCTTTTGAGACAATATGCTCAGAAATGAAAAGAGGAGCCAACTCAAGTTCATCCTTCTTTGACAGGAAAAGAAATGAAAATCATGTTTATTGACACCCTATGAACTCCTTACTATAAAAGGCTAGTAACAAGCATCGTAAAAAATTTTACCGATATGGTTTTATCAAGTGAAATAATTAAGAATGCCATCAAAAGTGATAGGATATCTGTTAGGGAGACATTTGGATCAGTCAAGAAAATAGTAAGTAAGGGTAAGGAGAAAGAGATGAATGTTGTCAGTGAAAATCACGCCAGGTATAATCAAAGTCTACATACAATACAGCCTATGTACCTCGCGAGCATGTTGAATACAAATTTTACCTCTTACTCATTAGCACCACAACCAGTCCACGCCATTCATTTGCTCTTGCAATAAGCTTTGCACCGAATCTTATTCAAAATGCAACCCAGAATGCATAGCCTTGCAATATGCATAATGCAAGAGCTTCGAATAACCAAGAAACACCTTAAGAAAGGGAGCACTTTGAACTATTCCTTTACCACTATAATGAGATTTACTCTTGCTTATTCGCAGGTAAACTAGCGGCCCTAGTATTCACAAATCCAAGATCACCACCGTACCCTATATGGTATGATGAGAACACTTATTGTGAATACCATGCTAGAGTGCGAGGCCATTCATTAAGAACTGCACTTTGTTTAAAAGAAAAGTGTAGGCTCTACTAGAAAAAGGAATGATCAAGATCAAGCAAGGTCCTAGACCTAATGCTGGGGCCAATCCACTCCCTAATCATGCCAAACCTAGAGTGAATGCAATAATCGATGGGAAAGGTTATTGGGTTCAAAGAAGCATTGGAAAAGTCAAAACCTTAATGAGTAAGGTCTGGCAAGCTTTTGTGAAAGTTAGAATAGTAATAAATGAAAAAAATGCAGTTGAAACATCTTGCTACCACTGTAGTCGAGAACACGATTTGCAACATTGTCCATCATTCTTGGAAATGGTTAAGGGATGATGGATCGATCCAAGATTGAGTTCTATAAGGAGTAGGATAGACATGACGATCCATCTATTAATGCCAATGATGAGGAGAGACCTATTAATGATCAAATCTCAAGCTGTCTATCTCTTATGAGCATGAAAAAGAGAACTAATGAAAGTTTTAGGTAGTATGCTACAAGATGGATGGAAGAGGCTACACAGATTCATCCTTTACTAACAGAAAAAAGATGATTGTTAGATTCATTGGCACATTGCAAGCCCCTTATTACAAAAAAGTAGTGAAAAACCTTCTGAAAAGCTACATGGACATAGTCATACTCTATGGGATGATCAATAAGGCCATGAAAAATGAATCGAGTAGATAAAAATATTAGCAAAGAAAAAGGAAAGGAAAATTGAAAGCTAGTCAGTAATTAAAGTCCAGTACTAAAGCCAGTTCATCTTAAACTCACGCTGAGTTAGACCTAAAGAGAATGGTCATTGAAGAAAACTGCGAGATTATAGAAAACATAGAGGAAGTTAGAACACCAGTGAATTTGGTTTGCAAATCTTGGTGCAAGCTAAGCTACTTAATGTAGCCAAGAAGGCAAAGGAAAAAATTAATAACTTCTATGATTTCTATACTATTTATGTCCATACTCTTCAAACATGCAAAGACTTTCACACTATGGTTCAAAGGATGATGAACGAGGGTAATATCGAATTCTATGATAAAAAGTAAACCCCACATACCGTGTTTGCAAATGCAACATCATTTGTCAACACTGTAGAAGAAGAAAAAGGCAATCCTCCTTATGGGATTGGAAGGCCATTGATTTTGTATGACAATGGATCGAAAGCCAAAGCCACCCTTGTTCAGCTCACGCTAAGGATGATCATTCAACTTCCATCTTTTTTCCCTTATAAGGAAGAAAAGTAGTTCCTTAGAACTATGAAAGCAAAACTTTAATTATCGGGGAATCTAGTCAGCAAGCAGCGAGCGTGGACCTTTTAAAAGTAAGTCACTTAAGTTGGAATGGTAGATGTTATGCCTTAGCAGTGTTAAGAAATGAAACTCAGCAAGAAAATACTGGTCTTATTCCTCAAGCATTGAAATCTATAATAAAAAACTCATATTTGGTAGCCTTTAAGGAGCCAATGACTGAGAAAGAGGCTACAGAATTCCTTAAGTTTATCAAACATAGTGAATACAGCATTATCGATTAGTTGAATAAGTAATCTGCCAAGATATCTGTGTTGTCTCTACTATTAAATTCTGAAGCTCATAGGAATGCCCTTCTCAAAGTTTTGAATGAAGCTTATGTCCTTTCTGACATTTCTATAGTTAGTTGGATCGCTTAATGAGAGACATCATCGATAATTACATATCTTTTAGCGATGATGAAATCCTGCATGGAAAAAGAGGAAACTACAAAGCCCTTCATATCACCACATTGTAAAGGCACCAAGTTGCCTAAGGTGCTTATTAATAATGGCTCAGCTTTAAATGTAATACCCATGTCATGCTTGAACAACCTCCACATTGATGCATCTCATATCCAAAATAGTCATATAATTGTGTGAGCATTCGACAAAACTTGTTGGAACATTGTAGGGAACATCATCATTCCACTCCAAATTAGCCCATGTACATATGAAGTTGATGTCCATGTGATGGACATTGCTTTATTGTATAATTGCTTCTTGGGAAGGGCTTGAATTCATTTTGCTGGGGTGATACCATCATCTTTGCACCAATAGTTAAAATTCATTATTGAGAATAAAGTTATCAGTATTGGAAGAGAAGAATATATCATTGCTACTACCTCAACTAATGCCCCATATCTTGAACCTAATAAAGATATCCTAGAAACCTCTTTTTAATCCTTTAAGTTTGTCAATGCTACCTATATCAAGGAAGGGTTGCTAATAATTCAGCCCTACCTATAAGAGAGTACTGTCACGGGTTTGAAATTGATTATCTATAAAAGTGCCTAGGCTAGAAATGGACTTAAAAAATGTCTTCCAAGCTTTGCTAAACCCTTGAAAGTGGTTAACCAGATCGATAAAAGAGGTTGAAATTCAAGCTCAGTGCACAACATAAAAAAAAAGTAAGCTCAAAAGAATTGTGAGAAAAGAATGGCTCATTTTTCAAGATGAGACATAGAGGATGAGCAAATGATATTCCCACCATTTTGAGAAAGTTTCTGCCCAAGGCGATATGTAAATACTAGCTCTACTAATGTTATAATCATATTGAACTAGGCATTTGATGATTTCTTATCATTGCGATTGATGACCCAAAGATGTCAACTACAAGTTTGGAGACTAGTCTGTGCCTTTCAGGTTTTGTTTCGAGTGTTTGGACTTAGACTGAGATTCCTGTACTGTTCAAATCTATTTCAAAGTAATGCTATGAACTAAACCTATATTCTTTTGCCAAAAAGCATTGTAAGATCCTTTGTATGGGCAACTTTTATTAAGTATTATCAACGAAAATGACTAAACATTATGCATTTTTTCTTTATGCTCATAATTCTTACTGATCTTGGACTTTTCTTTGCATTTTTTCCATTTATATTATTCTTTTCCATATTTTCAGGTACCCCGATGAAGGTGGCATGAATGCTTATACTAAAAATTCAAAAATCAATTTCTAGCAATCAATTTATGCCTGTAAGGTCGAATCTGAAGAGGACCCTGACGAGAACCCCAAACCCTTAGACCTACTGAGACTAGTTGAATAGCAGGAAAAATAGATATTACCTCATGAAGAATCCACAAAACCATAAACCTTGGAACAAAAGAACACCCAAAAGAAGTCAAAATCGAAACCTTCATAAAAAGCCTTCAACTCGAGCTAAACTAATAAGTCTTCTTTGAAAACATCGACGTGTGTTTGCTTGGTCCTACCTAGACATGCTTGGATTATATACCAACATTGTGGTTCATAAACTTCCCCTTAAACCCAAATGTAAGCCCATATAACAAAACTCAGAAGGATGGAGCCTGAAATATTTCTAAAGATCAAAGAAGAAGTGAAGAAGCAATTTAAAGTAGGATTTCTCAAGCTAGCCAAATATCCTAAATAGGTAGCCAATATAGTCAAAGTTCCTAAGAAGTATGGTAAAGTGTGAATGTGTGTGGACTATAAGGACCTAAACCGAGCCGGACCTAAGGATAATTTTTCTCTACTTCACATCAATACCTTAGTAGACAACACTACCAAAAATGCATTATTTTCCTTTATGAATGGGTTTTTGAGCTACAACCAAATCAAAACAGCAGCTGAAGGCATGGAAAAGACCACTTTCATAACCATGTACGACACTTTCTGCTACAGAGTGATGCCTTTTGGGCTAAAAAACACTGGGCCAACCTTTCAGAGGGTGATGGTAATATTGTTCCATGACCTTACGCACAAAGAACTAGAGGTCTATGTGGATGACATGATCGTCAAACCACCAAAAGAGAATGAACACTTTCCCAACCTACAAAAGCTCCTCAAATGGCTATGCAAAGATCAGCTTAAGTTGAATCTTGCCAAATTCAAATTTGGCATCACATTCGGCAAATTATTAGGGTTTATTGTGAGCAAGAAAGGAATAAAAGTTGATCCTGATAAGGTCAAGGCCATCTATAATTTGTCACGACCTCAAACTTAAAAAGAGGTAAGAAGTTTTTTGGAAAGGTTGAACTACATAGCTTGATTCATATCTCAGCTGACAAACAAATGTGATCCAATCTTTTGGCTACTTCAAAACCAAAATCTTGGAGAATAGAATAAAGAATGTCAAGAAACTTTTGATAAGGTCAAAAATTACCTTTTAAACCCTATAATACTTGTGCCACCAATGCCTGATAGGCCATTAATCTCGTATCTATCAATTTTTGACAACTCGATGGGCTGTGTATTAGGTCAACATGACAAGTTAGGCAAAAAAGAACAAGTTATTTACTACTTGTGCAAGAAGTTCACAGAATATGAAAATAATTATTCATCTATAGAGAAGCTATGTTGTGCTCTAGCTTAGACGACTAGAAGGTTAAGATAATACATGCTGTACCACACTACATGGCTAATCCCTATACTCGATCTTATCAAGTATTTTTGCAAAGCTCACTTTGTTAGAGAGGTTAGCTAGGTGGCAAGTCCTACTTTTCGAGTATGATATTGTGTACGTAAATCAGAAAGCCATCAAGGGTAGTGTAATAACATATTTTTTGGCAAATCGAGCCATATATGACAGCATTTAGACTGCAAGTTTCCTGATGAAGGCTTGATGTGCATATTTGAGGTAGAAAGCATTGTCAAGTATAGGTCATCGTGGAAAATATACTTCAATGGAGCTTCAAATGCATCGGGGCATGGAATTAAGGGAGTTTTTATCTCACCTGTTGGAAACCACTACCCTTTCATTGCAAGGTTGAATTTTGATTGTACAAACAATATAGCTGAATATGAGGCTTGCACCATGGGACTCAAAGCAGCCATTTAAAGGGGCATTCGAACACTATAAATGTTTGGAGATTCAACCTTTATCATTTACCAACTGAAAAGAGAATGGCAAATGCATGATGTTAAATTGGTCAACTATGGTAATCTAATCTCAAAACTTAGAAAAGAGCTTAAATATATTAGCTTTCAGCATCTACCTCAAGAAGAGAACCAAATTGATGATGCCTTGGCCACCTTGTCATCCATGTTCAAAGTTAACCGAGCACCAGACATTACTTTTATTCAAATGAGTATCTATACAACCCGGTACATTGTAAGAAGGTTTAAGAAGAGAAAAACGGTTTACCATGGTATCATGACATCTTTTGGTACATCAAGGATCAATAGTACCCTAAAGACACCACAAAAACTAACAAGAGAACCATTAGACTATTAGCTGCAAACTTCATTTTGGATGGTGGGATTTTATATAAGAAAGGCTAGGATCAGGTGTTACTCTAATGCATGGATGCCTTTAAAGCCAAAAGAATACTTCAAGAAGTTCATGAAGGAATTTATGGTATGCATGCCAATGTTCACCGAATGGCAAGACAAGTCATGCAATTATGCTACTATTGGTTGACTATCGAAAAGGATTGCATTAACTATGCTCGAAAGTGTCACAAATGCCAGATCTGTGCTAACAAAATCTATATCCCACCAACACCCTTACATGTTATGACATCTCCATGGCCTTTTTCTATTTAAGGCATGGATATGATTAGACCAATTACCCTTAAGGCTTCTAATGGGCATCGCTTTATTTTGGTCGTAATTGATTATTTCACCAAATGGGTGGAAGCAGCTTCTTATGCCAATGTCACCAAATTTGTTGTATGCAAAATTGTGAAATGAAACATCATTTGTAGATATGGTCTTCAAGAACAAATCATTACTGATAATGCACGTAACTTAAAAAATAAAATGATGGAAGCAGTTTGCTCTTAATTCAAGATTCAACATCAAAACTCTATCCCACACTACCCAAAAATGAATGGAGCAGTTGAAATAGACACCAAGAATATCAAGAAGATTGTTGAAAAAATGGCTGAGATGTATAAAGATTGGCATGAAAAGTTACCTTTTGCTTTACATGCTTATTACTTGGCCATACGAACTTTTACGGTGCTACCTCATTTTCCTTGGCCTATGATGCGAAGGTTGTCCTACCTATCAAGGTTGAAGTTCCTTTGCTCAGGGTTTTAAAGGAATCTTAACTTAAAGAAGCTGAATGGGTTAAAAGCTGATATGAGTAGCTCAATCTCATTGAAGAGAAAAAAATTAAAGCCATTTGTCATTGGCAGTTGTATCAAAAGCACATGATGAGGGCCCATAACAAAAAAGTCCTATCCTAGCTAGTTCTGAGAAGGTGACTTGGTACTCAAACAAATTCTCTTGATCTATAAAGATGCTCACGAGAAATGGACTCAAAATTAGGAAGGGCCCTACGTGGTGAAACGTGTATTCTCTAGAAGAGCCTTAATCTTAATCGAGATGGATGGCCGTGACCTACCCAACCCTATGAACTCTGATTCTGTTAAGAAATATTATGCCTAAAATGACCTTAGGACGAAAACTAAAAAGGGCATTCTATTAGTCCTTCACCTACCATTCTCCAAAAAAAAAACAAAAAGCAAAAAACAATAAAAAATAAACAATAAAAACCAACACAAAAAACAATAAACAATAAAAAAAGAGAAAAAAAAGAAAAATGGCTAGTTTAAGTTGAAAACCTGAGAGGGTGCCTTAATTAACTAGAGTTCTTCACCCAAACCAAGTCAAGCCCAAACCATTATTAGCCCAAAACCAATTTTCCTTAAATTTATAACTCTAATCAAGGCACCAAGTCATAACCTAACTCATTTGTTCTAT
>JAQSVH010183027.1:1781-19200 GCA_029448705.1 Adansonia digitata | reverse complement strand
AAAAGCAATGGAAAGCGATCACCAAGCCCGTATTGAAAGACTTGAACTCATGTATAAGGAGTCTTAAGAGCAATCACTCTGTAGGAATGAGGAACTCCAAGCTCAGATTGCCCAACTAACGAAACTGTTGTCTAAGGCATTGAAGGAAAAAGTGCAAACAAGCAAAGTTGATGCGAAAAAGAACTGGATATTCTTGAAAGCAATTTAAAACAATGGTATTGAAGCCATCCATGTTCAGGAAAGGGCATTGTATGGACAACATCCTCCGGCAGCAAACATCCTATCAACTCAGCCATTCATTTACATCAATGCTGTGATAGCATCCCATTTGATCCAAGGATTTTAAGGCATAAGTTTTTCATAGGCAAGGCCCATAGCCCCATATCTCGATGAGCAAATGGAGTAAGAGAAAGCAAAGAGGTCTTCAAAAAATGATGAAAACTTGAACAAGCATCGCCTTTAAGCTGTTGAAGGAAGTGACAAATTTGGGATCATGGACACGAAGTCATTGGGGCTTGTGTCCAATCTCATCATTTTGCCTAAATTCAAAGTGCCATATTTTGAAAAGTACAATGAAACTATCAACCCTACTACCTACATTCTCATGTATTATCGAAAAATGGCTAGGTTTGAAGAGAACGAGAAGCTACTAATTCATTGCTTTCAAGACAGCCTAATTGGGGCAGCTATCCGATGATACATAGGGCTTGACCCATCAAGAATTCATACATTAGCAGATCTAGCTTGCACTTTCCTTGATCAATATAAGCACGTGTCTAATTAGGCCCCTGATCACCTTTCTTTTATGAACATGGAAAAGAAATCCATCAAGAGCTTTAGGTAATATGCTCAGAGGTGGAGAGAGAGGGTAGCTTAAGTTCATCCCCCTTTTGACTGAAAAAGAAATAATAGTAATGTTTGTCGGTACCCTGTGAGCTCCTCACTACAAAAGGTTGATGGGAGATGCCACAAAAAATTTTATCGATATGGTTATATCGGGTGAAATGATTAAGAACGTCATCAAAAGTGGCAAGATATTCATTGGAGAATCTTTTAGGTTAATTAAGAAGTTAATAAATAAAGGTAAGGAGAAGGAGATGAATGTTGTAAATGAAAGTCATGCCAGATTCAATCGAAATCTGCATCAGGAGTAGGCTATTACCTCTCAAACATGTTGAATATGGGTTTTACCCTTTACTCATCAGCACCACAACCAGTTCATGCTACCAGGTTCGCTCCAACAATGAGCTTTGCATTAAATTCCATTCAAAATGCAACCTAGAGCGCACAACCTCAAAATATGAACAATGCAAAAGCTCCAAACAATCAAGAAGCACCTTGAGAAAGAGAGCATTTTGAGCCACTCATTTACTTTTATAAAGAGATTTACTGTTGTCTATTGGCAGGTTAATTAGTGACCCCGGTAGTCATAAACCCAACATCACTATTATACCCTAATTGGTATGATGAGAATGCCTATTGTGAGTAATAGGTTGGAGTACTCAGCTATTCCATTGAGAATTGCACCTCGTTTAAGAGAAAGATACAGAGTTTGCTAGAAAAAAGGGTAATCAAGGTCGAACAAAGGCCTAGACTGAATGTTGGAGCTAATCCACTCCCTAATCATGCCAGACTAAAAGTGAATGCTATAATCAATGGGAAAAGTTATTGGATCAAAAGAAGCATTAGAGAAGTCAAAACCCCAATGAGCAAGCTCTAGCAAGCTTTCGTGAAAGCGAAAATAGTACCAGATGTTAAAAATTCGTACAAATGCCACTGAAACATCTTGTTGCCACTGCAGTCAAAAGCACGATTTGCGACACCATTTATTATTCTTAGAAATGGTCTAAAGGATGATGGATCGGTTCGATATTGAGTTCTATGAAGAGCAAGATGAACACATCAATCCATTTATTAATGCCACAGATGAGAAAAAGCCTAGCGACGATCGAATCTCAAGTTATCTATCTCTTATAGGCATGGAAAAGAGAGCTGATAAAAGTTTTAGGCACTATGCTTCAAGATGAGATAGAGGAGGCTACCCAGATTCATCCTTTATTGACAAAAAAAGAGATGATTATCAAATTCATCGTCACATTGCAAGCCCCTTATTACGAAAAAGTAGCAAAAAGCTTCCCAAAGAGCTTCGTGGACATAACCGTACTTTGTAGGATGATAATAAGGCCATGAAAAATGAATAGGGTAGAAAAATATTTACAAAGACAAAAGGAAAGGAAAAATGAAGACTAGTCAGCAACCAAAATCTAGTATTGAAGCTAGCTCATTTCAAACTCGTTTTAAGTTAGATTTATATAGAATGGTTATTAAAGAAAACCATAAGGTTGTAAAAAACATAGAGGAGGTCAGAACACCAATGAACTTGGTTTGTCAAATCCTAGTGCAAGCCAAATTGCTTAATGTAGTCGAAAATATAGATGAAAAAATTGGTGACTTCTATGACTTCCATACTATTTACGGCCACACTCTTCAAACATGTAAAGAGTTTCGTGCTATGGTTCAAAAAATGATAAACAAGGCTAACATCGAATTCTATAATGAAAAGAGAACCTAGCAGACCGAGTCTGCAAATACAACACCGTCTGTCAACATTATAGAAAAAAAGTGAGCAATCCTTCTTACGAGGTTGGGAGGCCATTGATCTTGTTTGACAATTGACCAAGAGTCAAACCTCCCCTTTTCAGCTAACATCGAAAATGATCATTCAACTTCCATCTCCTTTCCCTTATAAAGACAATAAGGTAGTTCTGTGGAAATAAGAAATCAAAGCTTTAATCATTAGATAATCTAGTCACCAAGCTGCAAACATTAACCTTTCAAGGGTTAGCCATCTAACTCGAAGTGGTAGATGTTATGCCCCAATAGCATTGAAAAGTGAAACTCAGCAAGAAAATGCCAATCTCATCACTCAAGCACCAAAGTTTACAACCAAAGACTCAGATCCAGCAGCTATCAAGGATCTAATGAGTAAGAAAGAAGCTATGGAATTTCTTAAGTTCATCAAGCACAGTGACTAAAGCATCGTCAATCAGTTGAACAAGCAACCTGCCAAGATATATATGTTATCACTGTTGATGAACTTTAAAGCTCACAAAAATGCTCTCCTCAAGGTTTTCAATGAGGCTTATGTCTTTCCCTACATCTCTATAAGTTAGTTGGATCACCTAGTAAGCAATATCACTGCCGACAATTACATATCGTTCAGCGATGATAACGAGTCAGCTCTTCACATCACTATATATTATAAAAGCACCACGTTACCATGGTCCCCATTGATAACGAGTCAACTCTAAATGTAATGCCCGTGTCATGCTTAAACAAGCTCCCTATTGACGCATCTCATATCCATAATAGTCATATGGTTATGCGAGCATTCGATGGACCATGCAAAACGTTGTGGGAAACATCACCATTCCACTCCAAATAGGCTCATGTACTTGTGAGGTTGACTTCCATGTGATTGATATAGCTCTATCATACAACTACATGTTGGAAAGGCTTTGGATTCACTCTGTAGGGCAATACCATCATCTTTGCACCAAAAGTTAAAGTTCATCATTGAGAACAAAGTTGTCAGTATCAGAGGAGAAGAAGATATCATTGCTGCCAAGGAAATTCCAATCAACCCTTAAAACCAAGGAAAAGTCAATTAAGGACCAAACAAAATAGGGTATCTACAACTATATGTAGTTATTTAAAGAAAAGTCTTCATTTTAAATAACTATTAACTTATCTAAATCAAGTAACTTAAAACGCTATCGCTAATACGAAGTTAGTGACACAGATCATTAATAATGACATAATGTTTTATACAATAAAAAAATTACATACAACAATGGAATTCCAAAGTCATGTTGTAACATATTCCAAATCATGAAATAATATATGTGTTCCATGACATATATCATCTGATCATATAAAAATATGCTCAACATTAAAATCCTTTTATTTCATGCTATATAGATGTGCAAATTGAGATGATAATTCTAAAAAAACTTTATCATACAAATGTACAATTAAATTTAGCTTAAGAGTCTACTAAAATATTAAAAATATGCCAAAATATTTTATCATGAAATAAAATTGCAGAATTTTTATGCGTAAACATATTTATTATTCAATTAGAAAAAATATTAAATAATAAATGTTTAATGAATTTCTAAAATTCCAAAAAAAAAGCACAAAAATCATAAATAAAAAATCGAGCATGTTTGAAAAATAAGGATAGCACATGTCATGCAACGCACTATTCACGGTGCATATTGATCGATTGGGTTTATACGACAAAATCCAAGCATTTTTTCCTTCTCCAATCGGTCAGCTAGGTTAATATTGGCCCGTTCAAGTCAATGCTATATTTTGGGTGATTTTTTGTGTTTATCAAACTATATTTACACAATTAACAACATATTAACATGATCTAACATAAAATTCATATAGCCTATGTATTAATTCATAAAAAATCACAAGAATCATAATCAAATATCAAGATTTCTTGAATTATTTTGAAAACCATATCAGATCCATTTTAAATATGCTACGAATTCTTTTGTTTTAATCAATTTTCTTTCAATATCAGGGTTAGTAAACACAAATGAATTAAAAATCTACAAAAATCCTTCAGTGATTTTGATTTTTACAAAAGATTTGATATAATTATTTACAAAAATTCCATGGCATATACGACATGTAATTATGCATAAAACAACCAAGGTACAAATTAATAAAATAATTATAGGCATGCTAAATTCCAATTAAATGTTTGTAATTTATTAGTTTGGATTTAATTCATTTAACTTTGTCATAACATACCCAGATGCGATCTCGATATATTAAAACATGAAAATACTTTATGTTCGTCGTAGGGCCTGAGCCGTCGGAATGAATTGCTTGTTTAAGCTTCTCATAAAGGTATTATGAGATGAATAGGAAATAGGAGTCACTATCAATCTTTTTGGGCTAGGTATGATTAAACACCTATTAAATTACGAATCTCAAAAAGGATTGATTTATGATCTGCATTAATCCAAAGATCTATCAATTTTGACTTGAGTCTATTACAACACAAGTTAGGATTCGATCCTTTTTATGGCGCCCAAAAATTGGTACCAACTAGTTACAATTATCAAAATTTGGTTTCCTTAATTTCATATATTCAGATATTCAACTATAATCCCTAATTATTTACAAAAACATACATATATCGGTGAAAAAAAATGTAACCTATAACTCATATTAGGTGCTTACTAGAGCAACTGAATGTTGATTCGAGAATAACTCGAATTCGTAATTGGACATCAAGAAAAATGTTCAATGAAAAGGAAAATTTCAAAATAATATAGTGACCTCAAAAAATATCAAATCAGGTGCAAATTCAAAATTATTTCAGAGGCTAAACATTTTTCAAAGATATTATGAAGCAGGAGATAAAAACTAAATTAAATAAAATGAAACTTTGAAAGCAAAGCTTAATCAATTTTTATTAATTTTTTGTTAAATTAAGAGCCTTGAAGTGAGTCATTAGGAAACTAATACTTGACATTCTTAAGTCTAAAGACATTAAAAATGACTCTTCTAAAACCAATTCTGAGGCATTTGAATGTCTTCAAATCATTAAAACCAAAATCTAAAGAAACAAGAGAAAGAAAGGACAGCTTTAACATTTAAGGCATCTCAAATTTATTTCGGACTATTCCATACACGAAAGTTGCAAACTAAAATTCCTACGAAAACTAAACCAACATAATTCACACTAAAAATAGGAAAATCCCAAAAAAAACCATTGTGGGCATCAAAATAATTTTTTTAATCAGACAATATTGCATCACATAAAATGTTCGAATAGCATACAATTCAAAATTTATTTTTGATTCATCCTAGATCGCCTACAAATGTACTATATATGGTTGGAAAGCTTATTTAAACTAGTATAATAAAAAAAATGAGAAAAATTAAGGAAAATGACTACCCACTAAAAAAAGCTCGCTTTAATACATAGTCGCTAAAAATAGAGCATCTGAAATAGCTCATGTTATGAAATTTTTCCCCAACTCATCCAACCATGAAAACATTCTTTTAAAAGCTTGTTTCGAAGCTTATTCGATGGGGATGACATAAAAATACTACAAAAATCATAAAAATTATCTTCATAGACAAAAAATTTCTTTTATCAACTCTAATGTGCTAAAAAATTATAGTGACTCAAAGAAAAAAGAACACTTTAGCACTTTAGTCCTAACACTTGCGCCTATTATCTCGGACCAACATACGAACATCCAAATATTCGAGAGCTAAGCACTAGACATTCTTAATATGACACATTAATTACTCTAACAATAACCATAGCTAAACATCACATAGAGGTTAAGAAAATCTATTTCGAAAGCACCATTACGAGACATGCAAATGTCTTGCTTTATTCACTTTCTTAGCTAATCTAAACTCATGTGAGGGACACTAATGACTCGTATTTCAATGATAGAATGGCAACCAAATTACTCTTAAACAACCTTATCAATCGTACATAAACTATACGTAAAGGCTCCCAACAAGGCTATACAAATTTAAGTTTTAAAATTTGAAACTTTTAGGTTTCAAATTAGCTTTGTATTCAAGCTTTTTTATTCAATGTCTCCAAGTATTCCACAGAGAAATTATTGAAAACTAAGCTTCAACTGACCTTTGATTAGATAAGCTAAGACTAATGCTTAAAAGATTTTTTTTTAATGAAAAATAATGTTCAAACATAACACTAACATTTTGTCGAACATGTAGTAAACAACCTAGCACAAACACAAACAAAATAAACAAAACAAGATCAAGCATCAATAATTTGACATAGTCGAATCAAGCAAGCTAAGATAATGCATATCTAACACTTATTTCAACACAATTTCTCATTACTCTTAATCAAGATTCATGATTATCATCCTAAATCATGATTATAATGCATGAGCATCAATCAAATTCAAGATTTCAACATAAATCATGATCAAATCTTAGATCTAACATTTAATCATGTGATTTTATCAAATTAGTTTGAAATTTTCAGCTCACATAAGCAATATCTAAGCTTGTTTTATCAAAATCTCACTAAATCATGATCAATCATCAAAGCCAAATCAAGATCACATGAATTTAAATTAACTAAATGCTTGATCATGCATCTTTACCTTAGTTGAATTCTCATCATGCTTTGAATCATGGAATTTCATCTAAAAATCACTAGATTTTAGCTCAAAATGCAAGGATTATAACTCAATCTAACAAAAATCCAGAAAGATCAACTAATCGAACATGAACTCAAGCATATTAAACTATTCAAACCTTGAACTCAAGCCATTAATCATGCTTTCAATTCATTTTCAACAAGATCATTATGGAATCATGCTTAGATAATCATATAATCAAGCAAACTTAGTCTAAATCATGATTTCTACATCAATGCATCAAGTAACACAAGATCCAAATCAAAGAGATCATGAAACTAGAATGGCCGAATAGCCTCAAAACACAACAAATCAAGATTTCATGAAAATCATGAAATTCAAGGTAGAAATTAAAAGATCAAAAATATTAATGTTACCTTCAAAGCTTTGCTCTTTAAAATCCTTTAAGAGAGTGAAAGAATATAAGAAAATATCTAAATATTATAAGTGTTAAAAAATGTGTGAAATGATTGAATGTTAAATGATGATAGCCACCACATATTTAATGATCTTTAAGTGGGTTATCTAAGCTTAAGTCGCCCATGGATAACATTAATCTAAACTAGTCACCGCCTAACTTCCTCTAACTAACCTAGGTGAAATAACTACTATGCACTTCTTTTAAGTTAATGAGCAAATTAATCTTTCACATTAAACAAATGGTGAATCTGACTTTACCTATTAATAATGCCAAGATTGTACAAAATTTTATTCCATAGAATTGATTAAAACTGAACTTGTAAAAATTCAATTGAATGTTCTTTCTGTAGTGAAAATAGCCTCTAATGACTTGTAATCAAAAAATTAAGAACTTCTTATCTTGGACCCTTTAGATTAAGCTCTTGGGAATTCATAACATCTTAATTTCTAAGATATATTTATAACCCAGTCTTGATTGTACTTTCTTCATTTGTATTTCATGCTCAATTTCATTTTGGTGAAAAAAATTCCGATATCCAAATTGTAGAACTTCACCAATCTAAAAGTCAAACTTTTGGCATATAGTTGACTTTTTATAATTAACTTTGCCTACACTTGATTCTTGACTTTTTATGACTTTTGATTTTGGCCTTTAAAAACAAGTCCTTTTTTACTCAAATATCTTTAATAATCACTCTACTTCTCTCAAGAGACGTATACTAGCCAACTATATCATACTTAGGTTTTTGGGATCAGGTCTTACTTTTTCAAATTTGATACTCACCCCTAAATTTGATGATTAAAGCTCAAATGCCTTTTCTCATTAAGTTAAACCCCTAGAATTATTCCAAAACCTAAGTTAAACTTTTCAATCATTAATAACTCATCTGAAAAGATTCGGACTAAGAAAATATTGTTGATTCATAAAAAACCAAAAAACCTAAATGAGGAGGCCCGAACAAAATTGATTATCTACGAACTCAATACAAATTATTTATTGATTTTGCACAAACTTTATGTGCACTATAAATATTCATTTTTTATGAAGTTTACTGGATGATCTAAAGAACAAGGGCAGAGAGCTAAGCTTTGATACCACATATAAGATTTAATTTAAGGAAATTTTATTTAGCCGTTTTTGATCAAAAATGCAACCTTGCTTTAAATATACGAACATGAATATTTCTTATAAGTCTTCTTGTCTTTTTCTTTAATTTTTGATAAATTACCTTATAGTTGTGAACAATCAATTTATATATACTAAACAAAAGACCTATACTAAATGACTAATTAGAGTTATACCTACCATCAAAGAGTCTGCATTCTAATTAATAATTGAAAAAGAGTTTAATTAACTTTAAACTCTTATCACAAAAGTTTTATCTTAAATAGGATTTATTTGAATAATGTTACCTCAATAATAATTAAATAATTAAGTATCTTAGTCCATTTAATTATCATGTGGCCATATAAAGTCCAATACATATAGTAAAAATGATTGTACATATACCCCCAAAATTGGTAAGAATTAATTGAACACACTATAAGAAGTTCGTTCACTTTGTGAAAGGGTTAGTTCATTAAAGAAAACAATATGTACATATAGTAAAAATAATGTATACATGGAGTAAAAACAATATAAAATTATTCCCAACATTGATAAAAATTGATTGAGCAAACTATAGGGAATCAATTCACTTTGTGAAGTGGTTAGTTCCTTGAAGAAAACAATATATACATGTAGCAAAAACAATATTTACCTATAGTAAAAAACAATATGCGCGTATAGTAAAAATAATATGCAGATATAGTAGAAAGGATATGTATATATAGAAAAAAATGATATGTAAATGTACCCAAAATTGATAAGAATTATTGAACAAACTATAGTAGTTTCACTCTGCAAAGGAGTCGCTCCTCCGAATAAAATAATATGTATAAATGTAAAAATAATATGTACATATACTCTAGATTTGATAAGAATTGGTTGAACAAACAAAAAGGAGTTGGTTCACTTTGTGAAACAATCGATTTCTTGAAGAAAACAATATATATAGTAAAAACGATATATACATATATCCCAAAATTGATAAGAATTGATTAAACAAACTATAAGAAGTCAATTCACTTCAAAAAAAGAACCGACCCCTTAAGGCTTAAAGCAACTAAAGAACTAACTTATTATAAAAAAAAAAAAAAAGAACCAACTCCTTTAGAAAAGGAATCAACTATTTAAGCTTTGAGGAGAAGTTGAGCCTTCAGTGCATCTTGTGTAATAAAAAGATCGATCTATTTTGGATTTATGTTTTGAGGATCTATTCTAAGCTTTGAGGATCGATTCATTGAATTGATTTATGTAAACTATAAAAAGTTTGTTTAGGGTATAACAAACACCAATATTCTTTAAAGCTTGACCAATATAAAAGAAAATATAACTAGTAATGGGCATTATTGATTTAGACAATTATTTAAAAGAATTATATTTTCAGAGAAAAACCTATAACTGGTTGCTTTTTATTTGTGCAAGAAAAATAAGAAGCAGCAGAACTAAAAAAAAAAGAGGGGGGGGGGGAGGGGGGAGGGAAAAGAGTAGGTCTAATGGTATGAAATTTTTTAAAGGATTTTGGTACGCAAGTCTTTCCAATTTAGTTAACAAAAATTTCTTAAGTTCTATTTTTTCGAATAATTTTTGCTCATTAGATCATGGAATAATTATCCTCAATGGAGGATACGTTTTTCTTATTTTCCCAATAATAAACTAATAACAATCAGGCTCGGCTTATTATAAACGCAACGCTCTTTTATTATTTTCTTACTTTCGTTCATTCATTTAGTTCTTTTCATTTGAACAAACACAGAGAAACTTACCTCTTGCGATTCTCGTTTACCATCTCTCTCGTAAGGTCTCTCTTTTCTTTCTCTGCTTGATTCCCGAGATATAGTAGAAACCCCGGGCCCCGTTTTTTTCTCTCGGTAAAGAAAACGGAACTTTCCGATTTTTTTCTTTTTGATGATCACCTAAACTCTTTTAGATCTGTATTTAATTGTTAGATTCTGCTTTCCCTTCTGTAGATTGTCACACAATTTCATCATTTCGATTTCAGGTTGATTCAATTTTCTTTCTTTTGCTCTTTGAAGGCAACTGGCATCTGAATAACTAGCAGAATGGTTTCCTTTGAAATGAACGATCGGAAGAGTAAGCTTTTGTGTTGATTTTTTTTTTTTGTTTTGTACTTTCTTTGCTTCTTTCATTAAATTAACGCATCCGTGATTTTATGATGCTTTGGGGATTTTGTAGTTGACATAGATTCGATGTGCAATCCCTAGGAATTATAGTGAAATACAAATCTCTGGACCTGGTTATTCGATTCACTCTACCGATTTTTATGGTTTATTGTGCATCTTAGGTCATCCTTATAACTGCTTCTAAGTTAGGAAAGCCTTTCAAGTGTTCATTTTACTTTTGCATTGAAATTAGGAAATGATTTGTGGTGGTAATTGATTTCAATCTTTTATGGCCCGTTTGAAAACATGAATTTGGTGGTTAAAAAATTTGGATTTGGATTTGCAAATCTAAATTATTTTTGTTCGGATGTCAAATAAAAATTTGATTTGGATTTAGACAAGTCCAACATCAATTTTGAGCATTTAAATCTAGAATTTAAAATTCCTTTTGAAAATGAGAATTTACAAAATCGTTTCTTCATTGCCACTCTATCCTTTACAAAGTGAATTAATTTTCATTTAAATTCAAATTGAAATCTTCATTATTCAAATAAAAAATTTTGAATCAGGAATTAAAAAAGTCACAAATTTCAAATATAAAATTTGGAAATTCAAATCTAAATTTAAATATAAGTTTCCAAACGTAAACTTAAACATGTTTGATAAAGGCATATGGGAGGCTTGAGTGTAGGTTGAGAGAGCAATTCAATAGTTTTGACTTATTTTCCAAATAAGTATTAAGAGTAGATAAAAGTTGAAAAATGAAACAAGTATTGTGGTAATTTATGCAGACTTCTTGGAAGGAGGTTCATCAAGCAACAAACATTTAATGTTAATATTAAGAAATTGATTCTAGCATAACACCAAAATAATGTTAGTAGTGGATCACTGCTGCTCACGTTTTATATGCGTATTTAGTGTAAGATTTTTAATTGAAATAGGACCCTCTTCCTCGGCTAAGTTTTAGTGCTCTCATTCTTCCAATATATGATAGAGGGTATTTCAGTGGAATGCAGTTCTAATTGTTCACTTTATTTTGTATTTATTTATTCTTGGTGAAGTTTGTGCGCCATGCTTTCTTGGTGATGCTTATGATGATATTGTTAGCTTGGGGAGTGAATGGGATTTGATACCCAGTAGTCCTAGCCGTGAACAACGCATACTAGGTGCTGTTCGTATAGATCTGTATAACAAAGTTATAAGCCCTCTTGCATTTGGATTTTGTATGGAAAATGCTAACAAAAACCCATTTAGGATTATGGGATTTGCGCAGGAGTATTGTAGAATGATGTCTTATAGTATGTAAATAATACATGAGATGATTTTATGGTAGATAAACTTTTACCAACACCCCAGCTACATGGGTATGGACTATTTAGTTGACTTTGATTTGTCTGGAATCTAATCTCTTTTTCTTAAAACTAAACCTGTTTGCAAAACAAATTAACGTTTAGTTGCATGGATTGTATGGACATGAGATTGAAAATATCTGGAGGCAAGTAGAAGTGCTTTGGTACTCTAGCATTTGATTCACATGGATTTAGCAGTCAGAGACATGTGACTTAGTTTTTCATTTATATTTTGAGGAAAAAAGTTGAATGCATAGCTTGTATGTTCATTTTATTCTTTTAAAGTTCATGTATTAATATCTGAAATTATGAAAAACAGAAATTGGGCTAGGATTAACAGGATTTGGTGTATTTTTCTCATTTTTGGGAATTATCTTCTTTTTTGACAAGGGATTGCTTGCCATGGGAAATGTAAGCTAACTTCTATTATGTTTTTGTCCTCTTCAAAACTATTTCATTTTCTTCCGGAATCATGCTTGAATAGTACTGCCTTCTTTTTTTTTTTTGTCTAACCAGATCCTTTTCATATCGGGAGTGACCTTAACCATTGGTCTGAAATCCACCATGCAATTTTTCATGAAGCGCCAAAATTTTAAGGTTTGATTCTCTTTCTTTTCATCTCTCTCTCTCTCTCTCTCACATGCACACGCTCTCAACATGCACATTACGCATGCATCTCTCATTTTCTTTGCCATCTGTTGCTATTTAATGCAGGGAACAATTTCTTTTTGTGTTGGCTTCTTTTTTGTTATCGTTGGATGGCCTATCTTTGGCATGATATTGGAGGCATATGGATTTATTGTTCTCTTCAGGTCTAAATGAAATTTTCATCATCTTGATTTAATACAAATTCTTGGTTTCTGTTAATTTCTGAACTTCTCATTTACTATCCCCTTTTTTTCTCTTGCAGTGGTTTTTGGCCAACTTTGGCAGTGTTTATGCAGAGGATGCCTATTCTTGGTTGGCTGTTCCAGCAACGATACATCAGATCGGTATGTTTAGTCTGAAAGTCGAGTAAATTTTCTTTTTAATATACTAGTTGCAGGAAATGCATGCTTGTAATCTATTATTTTTTAGTTCTTGGTTGGCTATTTGCATGATTTCAAATCTGTGCAACATTTTAGGAGCATCCTAAAACAGTTCTAAATTTTGGAAGGCCAAAGAATGTGATCTTTAGCATTCTGAGAGCATGAGAGAATACCAACAAAGCAGTAATATTTCTGACTAGCTCAAAGAAGTGAAATCTGAAGCCATTTATTGTGTATTCAATGTATGTGCTGCTGAATCAGCAATTCCTCTATTTGCTGAAAGGAGAGTGTTAAATTGTTCCCTGTTTCAACATGACTGAGACTGGAACAGAAATTGTAAACATGAAACTGTAAAACCAGAGCTGATTATTGGATTTGTTAATTCACTAAACCTCAATGGAGTAATTTGTTTATCATGGATTGTTCATTTGTTGAGATGTTTTCATCTTGCTTTTAAGGAAGTCAGTTGCCTTTTCCAAATATTTATTTAATATAGACCCCGGTTCCTAGCTCTTTCTCCAATGTAGCGAGAGGGGAAAAAAAAAATACAAGATGAGAGAACATGTTAATCATGTGAATATATTCAGAATATTGCTCTGTACTCATTTTGGTGCCCAAGTGAAGCATCATAAGTCAATGACTTAAACTACTTCAGCAGCTCACTCATGCTAAAAGTGCTTGAGGCTTGTACCTAACCAAAACTAATTTCGTTTCTTTCTCTTTTTTGGGTAAATTTAAATACAAATTGTCAAAAAACAAGTGAAATTCTGTATATCTTTGCTGTTGTCAAAAGAACCCCCAACACCCATTCCCCTTTGTACTTATGCAGTTCCTCATTTCCCTGTTTTCTTTTGCACTTAGAAAATGCTTGGCATCTACAAGGTTCCTTTATTTTTTTTAATTGATAACATTAACCATGCCTACATAATGAGTTTATGTGTAGAATTTTTTTTAATTATTATATATATAGAAAGTATCTTTGATATCACAATATTAGTCAACTTATTTTAGAATTTTGCACCTCTTTGCTTAGCTTGCCCGGGCATCCTCACATGCTGCCTCCACTTTTTTTATCATCCTTGGAGATGGTGAAAAAGCCTATATAGATACATAACGATATTCTAGATTGCGGCTGCAACACAAATTTATCCTTTTTTTTGTTTCTAACTTTGGGCTTTTTTCTTCTTCGATAAAGCATTTCCTGCATGCATGTAAGAGCATTTAATGGAAAAATGATAAATGGTGAAAGGAGAAAGGAGAAAGGAGAAACGACGGTTGATGTTTGTAATTATTGCAGCTTTTACGATTTAGAAGCCTGTAACATAGTTAACCTTCCAATGCAGCATCTAGTTTCAATTTGACAAATATTTCTTAAGCATTTACCAAAGAGTTTGCAGGCTCCAAATGGAGCAGGATGAATGGATATAGACTAACATGTTAAAGCTTTGTTCACAATATGCAATTTAATTGGCATTGACCTGAAAATACGAGTCATCAGTGCATTGATTACTAGGATCAGTTTTTGCACACTATCTGCAAGAAAGTTCTTTTTCTATGCGGACAACTGCTTTCTCTCTCTCTCTCTCTCCTTTTATATAGATATATTGATATATCATTTTCCTGCCGTTCAGCAAGCTTAAAGTTTTTTTTTTTTTTCTTTGTTAGTGAATGTAAGTAATTGATGGATTTTTATATCTTTCATGTGAAAGTCTTGTGAGATGAGATGATCTTAGTAGTGTTTTGTATGTATCTGATGCCGGAATTGCTAAGTTCCGGGTCATAGGGGCTTGAATCAGAGTTGATGAGTCATCTGGTAATCAACTCCTGAAGGTGTTTGTTTAAGGAAATTATTGAACTAAATTGAGTTTTCTTTTTTGTATGGTGCAGCTGTTTGACCGATACCAGGGCAAGCGGGTGCCTGTATAACCCCGCATATTATTAAGAGAAAGTGGAACAAGTGAAAGTGATAGGAGGCTAGTTGACTTGTAAGTCTTTGTAGAATACTGCCTTGAAGAAGAATGTTCTTTTTTTTTCTAATTGTTATTATTATTATTCTTAATTTTCTGTTGTGTTGATTTCGTGATGTAGAATATTATTGTTATATATGTTAGGAAAATCTTTTGATTAAAGAATAGAAGGGGAAAAAAAAAACTAGAAGTAATTGCACTAATTCTGAGCAACTTTGTGGGGTTTGACTTGTCCAACCGACTTTTCTGGCTGAACTAGAAACTTGAAAGGAGGGTCGAATTGACCATTCAAGGTCATATGTTTAAATTGAGACGGGTTCTTCTAGCTTTGTTTTGTTACTACTCAATACTTCTTTAATCACTATTCTCGTGTATGATTTTCATAATTAATGGGTTTTATACATGTGAATGGTAATGATACCCGATAATTCGTGTATTTGGATTGTATTCATGTATTTTGTGACATAATGTTTTAAAAATTTTACATTTTTAAATTTTATTACGTTAATAATTCTTATTATTTAAATTTTGCAACATTCTTGTTTGTATTATTGTTTTCGTTTCATGCCATATTTGATATTATGTGTTAGTTATTTTTTTGTGGTATATTTGTATAGTGTAGTTGTATTGTATCTAATATTGTCAAGGTAATGGCTGAATCTTAACCTGACTAAGATTTGAAAAGAATTTTATGCGTGAAAGGGTGATTGTAATGACTTAATAGTGTATTTTAGTTGTGCCGAAATGCAATTTATTTCGGAGTAGGGTTGGTAATATTTGACATGATTATACGAATATGACACGCATAAAGTTAAAAAAATATTATACAACATGAATACATTTTTAAAATCTATTTAATATGAATGATAAATATATCAAAATTGATATGAAGGTAAAAAAATTTTAAACATAATTATGATATGATAAAATATATAAATATGATATAAATATGAAAATTGTTAAGTTTATTTTAGGGTGATCTGTTACTTCCTCTTCCTCTCTCTCACCCTACTTATTATCGGGGCCTGGGCCTTGGACATGGACTTGGACTTGGACATTGAGTTGGTTCTTATGGCAGCTGGTGCCGATTTGGAATCAGTGCAGTTTTATTTTGCTTATCCTTCATCTTTAATATTACTTATTATTATTATTTTTTATCTTTTATTATAATTCGAATTATAGTCAAATCAGATGTTTTATTTGGTTTTTAAATTTTATAATAATAATAATAATAATAATGCGCAATGTTCTACTATCTCTCATTTATCAGTTTGTACGTACTCAAACAGAATAACATCAATTGTGAAACGGACATAAGGCTTGTTTAAAAATAACTAATACAAGGCTTTAAAGGTGTCTTACGCCCTTTAAAATTCTTTTAGTTTGAAAAGTGTTCATTTACGATTAGAAGAGGCATTTGGATGGGTTTCTCGGTGGTTTTGGGTTGGATTATTTTAGATTTGGATGTTTTGGGTTTAGATTAATTCGGGTTTAGGTTTTCTTGAGTTTAGACTTATTTGGGTTTGGGTCAATTCGAGTTCACATCTATTCGAGTTTAGGTTGGATTCGAATATGTTTTATATTATTTTTATTTTATATTAAATATAATTATTTTTAGGTAATTTTATATTCTAAGTCTAAGTTTGAATTTGGTTCAATTTGGCTCAAAAAAAATGTTAGTTTGATTTCATGGGCCCAATCGTGGCTCAAAAAAATTTGGAATTCTAAGTTAAAAGTCGAATTTGGCCTAGCTCATTTATTTAAGCACAAATCACTATTCATAATATAAAAAATTATTTTTATATTAATATCTTATAATTAAATTTAAATAAAAATATATTATTGTATTAAAAAAACACAGCTTTGGGTTAAGTTTGTTTGGAACTTAAAATCTAAGATTCAAGCTTGACCGTGCTTGGCCTATTGGGTTGGGCGGGCTGTCTGGCCTATACGTAAGTCTAATTACTAGTCTAACATGTGATTTTTTATCATTTTTCATATGGTATTATCTATTATAGTTTTCATATTTTTTTAATTTACCTTATTACTTTTTTATACTATTATCATACTTTAATTATCATTATTTGAAAATAATAATAATAATAATAATAATATTATTATTATTATTATTATTATTATTATTATTATTATTCAAAGAAACATTTAAAAGTTTACTACTAACATAAATAAACTCTTAATATTTA
>JAQSVH010182911.1:0-19214 GCA_029448705.1 Adansonia digitata | reverse complement strand
AAATTTAGCCCCATTTGATTAGATATGATGCCATTGGTCCTCATTGTCTCTTGAGATTCCATGCCATCTATAATTCTACCCATGTAGGATTGAAGTGCTTCTTTGAACTTCTTAACTCTTGATCTTGTTACCGGTCCATTTGGCATTGCTAGTTCATCTTTGGTTCCATTCCTTTTGCAAGGTAGCATGGTTGTGCTCACATCATCCCCTCCCTCTTCCAAAGGATTCGTCCTTGAATTTGAATCAAAGTCAAAAGGAGATAGCTCAGAAACATTAAAAGTAGCACTAATATTATACTCACTTGGCAAGTCGATCTTTTACGCATTGTCATTAATGCATCCCAACACTTAGAATGGTCCATCACCCTTTGCATCAAGTTTTGACTTTTTTTATTATAGAAACCTCTCTTTTCGCATATGCACCCAAACCCAATCTCCTGGTTCAAAGATAACTCATTTCCTACCTTTATTTTCCTTTTGTGCATACATGCGATTCTTTTTCTCAATTTGTTCTCGTGCTTTCTCATGTATTATTTTAACCAAGTCAGCCTTCTTCCTGCCATTATAACTAGCAATCTCATTCAAAGGTAAAGGCATCAAGTCTAACACAGTTAATGGATTAAAACCATACATAATTTCAAATGGAGAATAACCTATAGAAGAATGTATAAAACGATTATATGCAAACTTAATGAATGGCAAACAATCTTCCTAAGCTTTCAAGTTCTTCCTAACAATTGCATGCGACATGGTTTTTAACCCATCAGTTTATAAGTGACATGTAGTAGAGAATAAAAGTTTAGTACCCAGCTTTTTCCATAAAACTCTCTAAAAATGACTTAGGAACTTAACATCCCTATCTATAACAATGGTTCTTGGCACACCATGAAGTCGAACCACTTCCTTAAAGAAAAGATCAACAATGCTCGCATCATCTGTTTTATGGCAAGCAATGAAATGAGCCATTTTACTAAATCTATCCACAACAATAAATATGCTATCCCTACCATTTCTAGTTCTAGGTAAACCAAATACAAAATCCATAGATATATCAGTCCAAGTCACTAGGTGCAGGTAAAGGTGTATACAGAACATGAGGCATCGACCTATACGTGGCTTGTTTACATGCAATACACTTGGCACAAACCCTTTCGACATCTTTTCTCATAAAATTGTTCACTAAGCATATCTAAGGTCTTTTGCACACCAAAATGCCCCATTAACCCTCCACTATCTGATTCTCTAACAAGTAACTCCTTAATAGAACATGCATGAATGCAAAGTTGTTTGCCCCTAAAAAGATATCTTCATGTCTATAGAACTTATCAAATGCAACAGTTCAGAAAGCTTGATATACATTAGCTAAATCAGCATCATCAACATATAACTCCTTCAAATGCTTAAATCCAAGTAACTTAGAAGTAAGCATAAAAATCAAAGTGTATCTTCTTGATAGTGCATCAGCCATAACATTTTCCTTACCTTGCTTGTATTTTATCGCATACAGAAATGTTTCAAGATACTCCACCCAACTTGCTTGCCTTTTGCTTAATTTCCCTTTTCCCTTTAAGTACTTGAGAGATTGATGATTACTATGTATCATAAACTCTTTAGGTAACAAGTAATGTTCTGACACTGCAAGAGCTTTCACCAAGGCATAAAGCTCCTTATCATAAGTGGAGTACTTCAAAACTGATCTGCTCAATTTTTCACTGAAATATGGTATATGAGATGATTCTCCTGCATTAAAACAGCCCCTATACCAATCCCAGAAGCATCACATTCAATTTCAAAAGTCTTAGAAAAATCAAGCAAATGCAAAGTCGGTGCAGTACACAATTTTTCCTTTAAGGTATCAAATGCATTTTCCTGTTCTTTCTTCCATCTAAAACCAACATTCTTCTTAATGATTTCATTCAATGGGGCAATGATAGTAGAGAAATCTCTAACAAATCGCCTATAAAAACTTGCTAAACCATGGAAACTCCTAACCTCATTAGCTTACTTAGGTGTTGGCCATTCTTGAATAGCTTTCACCTTGTCAGAGTTAAGCTCAACTCCTTTAGAACTCACCATAAAACCTAAGAAGACAACTTTATCCATGCAAAATGAACACTTCTTAAGGTTTGCATACAATTTCTCTTTCCTAAACACATCCAAAACAACCTTAACATGCATAATATGTTTATCTAAGTTTTTATTGTAAATCAATATGTCATTAAAGTAAACAACCATAATTTTTCCAAGGAACTTACCCAAAACATGATTCATTAAGCATATGAAAGTATTACCTGCATTAGATAAGCCAAAAGGCATAACCAACCACTCATACAATCCATATTTGGTCTTAAATGCAGTTTTTGATTCATCACTTTCTTTCATCCTAATTTGATGATAGCCACTTTTTAAAATCAATTTTAGTGAATATGCAAGCACCATGCAACTCATCTAGCATATCATCTAACCTAGGAATAGGATGGTGATACTTTACAGTGATCTTGTTGACCGCTTTACAATCCACACACATTTTCTAAGTTCTATCTTTCTTTAGCACTAAAAGAACTGGCATAGCGCAAAGACTCATGCTTTCCCTCACATATCCTTTTTTAAGCAATTAATCCACTTGCCTTTGTAGTTCCTTTGTCTCTCTGGATTGCTTCAGTAAGTTGGACAATTAGGAATTTGAGCTCCTGGTACAAAGTTAATTTGGTGCTTAATCCCTTTCAAAGGTGGTCCTCTTTAGGAAAAACATCATTATAATCCTGTAATAAAGTCACAAACACACTAGGCAAATTTGGGTTAAGGTCAGTGTTTGTAAACAACATTTCCTTAAACCAAATCAATATTAAAGCTCTCTCGCCTAAGTATGTACTCTTTAACTCTCTCTCTTTTTTGCATAAAAACATGGTTGTGTTTTAACTTTTTCACTCCTCTAAATTTTTTTGCTCGTTTTTCACATTCTTTTCTTTCTTTTGACTTACTAACTTCTTCTCTCCTAGACATCCCACTTTCTTTTTCTCACTTGTGCAGTCACTCACACTCGGGCCTTTAATTTTATTTTTTCTCTCATGGCCTCTTTTCTCTCTTTTTTCTTTTTCACCTCACTACCTAAATCCCCACTTAATGATTGTTGAATTTTCAATTGTTCAATGCTTCTTTGGGTGATAAAGAAGCAAGGGTAATTTTCTACCCATTATACATAAAAAAATGCCTATTCATGTACCCATCATGCATAACACACCTATCAAATTACCATGGCCTACCCAACAATATATGACAAGCTTGTATAGGCACAACATCAGACATAACTTTATCAGTATATCTACCAATAGAGAACACAACAACTACTTGCTTAGTAACTTTGACTTCACCACTATTATCCAACCATTGTAGTCTATATGGGTTAGGGTGTTTATCACATTTTAGCCCTAACTTCTCTACCAAAGTAGTACTAGCTACATTAGTGCAACTACCTCCATCTATGATCATGCTACAAACTTTCCCACCTACCAAGCATCTAGTGTGAAATAGGTTCCCTTTTTGTTTTAGGCTATCTTCCTTCATATTCAAGTTCAATGCATGCCTTACAACTAAAGATTCACCCTTAATAGCATATTCAACACTATTATCAATATCATAACAATCTTCTAAAGGTGGCATACTCAAATCACTACTATTAGACTCATTATCTCCATCAAACTTAGAAATAATATCATCACCCTTAATAAACATAATCTTTTTATTAGGACAATCATATGCATAATGACCAGACCCTTGACATTTAAAGCACTTAATATCCCTATGTTTAGAAGGTTTAAAAGATGGATCAATAGTACCCTTTTGAATTGAAGTACTCTTTTCTTTGCCTTTGTTTGTTTCATTGCCTTTCTCCTTGGAATCTGAATAGTGCTCCCTCTTTTTATCTTCATTTTTGCTCTATTTTGGACTCCATTTACTACTAGACTTTGAGAAAGACTTGGCCACCCTCCTTTGTTTTTGTTGCTTCTCCATCTTCTTGACTATGTTCACTAGGTCCTCCATCTTTACACAATGTGGTAATTCAAACACATCAGCAATTTCCCTATTCAAACCACCTATGAACTGAGCCATTATCACATCTTCGTCCTCTTCTATGTTAGCTTTAATCAATAGCATCTCCATCTCCTTGTGGTAATCTTCTACTGATATAGATCCTTGTGTGAGTCTATGTAATTACTGGTGTAACTCTCTATAGTAATAAAATGGCACAAACCTCTTTTTCATCACTTTTTTCATCTCTTCCCAAGTGGATATAGGTGGTTCCCTATTCCTTTTCCTATTCTTTTTCAATTTATCCCACCAAATTAGTGCATAATCGAAGAATTCGACTACTGCCAATCACACTTTCTTATCTTCAGAATAGTTGTGACAAGCAAAATCATGTCCACCTTTCTTTCCCACTCTAAGTACACATCAACATCATTCCTACCTTTAAAGGGTGGAATTTTCATTTTGATGGCACTAATGTTGCTATCTTTTCTCTACACTCTTTTTTGCCTCATTTCTCTACCCCTCGTGGATTGTACTTCATCTTCATACTTATCATACCTTCTTCCAAGCCTTTCCTCCCTATTCCTATGACTATCAATTAATCTACTACAATTTTGGATTCTACTGGCTTCATGAATTCTTTCTTTCATCCCACCCATCCTTGTAGACAACTTCTTGAACTCATTCATGAATGACTTATACATCAATTTCAGATCAGGCAAAATTTTATCCTCCCTCTCATGCAATGTTTCCTTCCCATTTTTACTTTGGGCCATTCTTGAAAACAAAAAATGCAAGAAAATGGTTATCAATAAAAAGAACCTTACAATTCACTCCCTTACGTGTTTCACTCAAAAGATGAACTTCACTCGTGTTTCACTCAAAATTGGCTTTTAACCTTTTTTAAGCTTTCACAATCAAGCTTGCTGTCCTCAATTGCACTTCAGAATTCAGTTTCTAATCAAGGTAATTCACAAACAGTGAAAATAAAACTAGGAATGCAATGAAAACACCCAACAAAGAAGATAGGCACAAAACTAAAAGCAAGAACTCCAAAATGAAGAAAGACAAAATGAGCACACAAGAGAAAGTTATGCATGCTACTAAAAATACATATTTCAAATTAGCAAGAATCAAGTTGTTAATTACTTAATTCCTTTTTTTTTAACTTCAGCAATTGATCTTTTTTTTTAAAATTTTATATGACAGCTAGGCCATCAAATAACTCAAAAAATAAATATGAGAAAAAGAAAGGACATGAAAAAACTCAAGAATAAGATGAACGCAACAAATAACTTGAAGAACAAATATGAGAAAAAGAAAAGACAAGAAAAAACTCAAGAACAAGATGAACCCAACAAGATAAATAAGAATTTATCCCAAACCAAGCTCTGATACCAAATGATGTAGAACCCCAAGGCTAAAGAACCCAAAAACCCTTTAAATAAACACTTTGACAAGAACATGAACAAGAAGAAATTCCCAACCCTAATGAACCCCCAATAAATTATATGAATGGAAATGCATACGATAAGGTTGATTTGAAAACAAGAATAGCATTCATCATAAGAAATTGCCTTGATAAGAATTATATTCTTCATGCAATAGAAGAATACAAGCAATCCTCCCTAAGATGAGTAGAAACTCAATAATTTTTCAATAACCAAATCTGCCACCCAATGTTCATTATGAGGTATTTATACACCTTGAAAACAAAAAAAACACCCTAGAGATATAAAAAGCCTTTGAACATAGGCCTTCCATCAAAATAACTAAAGCCCAAACCTAACATCTATAAAATATAGCCCATTAAGCCTAAAGGTTTAAATAAATAAACTGTAAGCTAATAAAAGCCCATCTTACCAAAATAGCCCATAATGAAATAAAAAAAAGCTCACATGCAAAAGACAAGTAGTGGGCTACCCAAAGCTATTCTTCTAACTTAAAATAATTAATTAAATAAGAATTAGAGTTTTCTTGCAAATTCAGGCCCATTTGATTAGATATGATGCCATTGGTCCTTATTGTCTCTTGAGATTCCATGCCATCTACAATTCTGCCCATGTAGGATTGAAGTGCTTCTTTGAACTTCTTAACTCTTGATCTTGTTAGCAGTCCATTCGGCATTACTAGCTTATCTTTGGTTCCATTCCTCTTGCAATGTACCATGGTTGTGCTCACATCACTAAAGCATTAATATCATATATCCCAATGAGGACAATGTGTTCATGGTGCCCAATCTCAAAAAGAATGAAGATTATTTAAGGAATACATGTTTGCCTTTTTTTATGGATGAACTTTGATTCTAAGATAAATGGTTAGAGGAAAAGCTTTTAATGTGATACCAAATCATTAATAACGTATATCCCATTGACAAGAATGTGCATATGGAGCACAAATAGAAAAAGAACAGAGATTATTATAAGAATCCACATTTATCTTATTTGATGGATGAACTTTTGTTCATAGGAAAATGGAGAGTGAAAAAGCTTTTAATTCAAAATCAAAGCATCAATATCATGCATCCCAAGGAGGAAAATGTGTTTATGGTGCCCAATCACAAAAAGAATGGAGATTATTACAAGAATCCATGTTTGTCTCGTTTGATCGATGAATTTTAATTCCTAGAAAAATAAAGGGAAGAGCCTTTAACCCGAATGCAATGTATCAATATTGTGGATCCCAATGAAGATAATGTCTTTTTGGTGCCCAATCACAAAAAGAATAGAGATTTTTTGGGAAATCCATGTTTGCCTCATTTAATGGATGAACTTTGATTCTTAGCAAAAATGAAGGGAAGAGAAGCTTTTAATTGGAAACTAAAGCATCAATATCATGCATCCTAATGAGGAGAATGTGTTTATGTTGCCCAGTCATAAAAAGAATGGTGATTATTTAAGGAATCTATTTTTGTCACATTTGACGAAAGAAATTTGTTTGTAAGGAAAATGACAGAAGGAAAAGATTTTAATATGAAACAAAAGCCTAATATTTTGTATCCTAATGACAAAAACGTCTTTATGGCATCCAATCACAAAAAAACATCTCATTTGATGGATAAACTTTGATTCTTAGGAAAAATGAAGGGAAAAAAGCTTTTATTGCAAAATCGAGGCATTAATATTTTGCATCCTAATGATGAGAGCTTGTTTATGGTGCACAACCATAAAAAGAATGGAGATTGTTATGAGAATCCATGTATCCCAAAGCATTAATATTTTGTATCCCAAAGAGGAGAACGTGTTTAGGGTGCCCAATCACAAAAAGAACAGGGATTATTATAGGAATCCATGTTTATCTCATTTGATGGACTAACTTTGATTGTAAAGAAAAGAGCAAGAGGAAAAACTTTTAACGTGAACCTAAATCATTAGTATCATGTATCCCAATGACAAGAATGTATTTATGGTGTCCAATCACAAAAACAAAAAAGATATTATTAAGGAATCCATGTTTGCTTATTTGGATGGGCGAACCTTGATTCTTAGGAAAATAGAGGGAAGAAAAGCTTTCAATGCGAGACCAAAGCATCAATATTATGTGCCCCAATAACAAGAACGTGTCTATGTTGTCCAATCATAAAAAGAACAGAGATTATTTTGAGAATCTATGTTTGTCTCACTTGCTGGATGAATTTTGATTCTTAGGAAAATGGAAGGATTAAAATTTCTTAATGCAAAGCAAAAGCATCAATATCATGTATCCTAATGAGGAGAATGTGTCTATGCTGCACAATCACAAAAAGAATGGTGAATAGTTAGGGAATCCATATTTGTATCATAGATGGATGAACTTTGATTCTAAGGAAAATGGCATGAGAAAAAGCTTTTAATGTTAAATCTAAAAATCAATATTGTGCATCCTAATGACAAAAATGTGTTTATGGTACCCAATTACAAAAAGGACAAAGATTATTATTATAATCCATATTTATCTCATTTAATGCATAAACTTTGATTCTTAGGAAAATGGAGAGAGGAAAAACTTTTAATGCAAAGCCAAAACATTAATATCATGTATCCAAATGGGTTCATGGTGCCCATTCACAAAGAGAATGCAAATTATTATGAGAATCCATGTTTGTCTTAATTGATTAATGAATTTCGATTCTTAAGAAAATAGAAGAACGAAAAACATTTAATACAAAGATGAAGCATCAATATCATGTATCCCAATAAGGAGAATGTCTTTATAGTGCCTAATCACAAAAAGAATGGAGATTATTAGGATCATGTTTGCCTTATTTGATAGATGAAATTTGCTTATTAAGAAAATGGTAGGAGGAAAAGCTTTTAATGTGAAACCAAAGCATCAATATTGTGCATCCAAATGAGGAGAATATGTTTATGGTGCCCAATCAAGAAAAGAATAGAGATTATTATAAGAATCAATGTTTGTCCTAATTGATAAATAAACATTGATTATAAGGAAAATGGATGGAGGAAAAGCTTTTAATGCAAAGCCAAACCATCAATATCATGTATCCTAATGAGAAGAATATGTTTATGGTGCCTAATCACAAAAAGAATGGAGATTGTTTCGAGAATCCATGTTTGTCTTATTTGATGGGTGAACTTTGATCTTAGGAAAATGGAGGGGAAAAAAGCCTTTAACAGAACACTAAAGCAACAATGTCATGTATCTAGATGAGGAAAATGTGTTTATGGTGCCTAATCACAAAAGGAATTGAAATTATTATACGAATCCATGTTTGTCTTATTTGATAGATAAACTTTGATTCTTAGGAATATGGAGGGATGAAAAGCTTTTGATGTGAAGCCAAGGCATCAATATCATGTATCCTAATAAGGAGAACATATTTTTGCTGCTCAATCTCCAAAAAATTTACGATTATTTAGGGAATCCATGTTTGTCTCATTTGATGGATAAACTTTGATTCTAAGGAAAATGGTTGAAGGAAATGCTTTTAATGTGAAACAAAGTCATCAATATCGTGTATCTCGCTAACATGAATGTGTTTGTGGTGCCCAATCATGAAAAGAATGAAGATTATAATGGGAATTCCTGTTTGTTTCGTTTGATCGATAAATGTTGATTCTCAAGAAAATGGAGGGAGGAAAAGCCTTTGACACGAATTTAAAGCATCTATATCATGTATCCAAGTGAGGAGAATGCGTTTCTGGTGCCCAATCACAAAAAGAATAAAGATTATTAGATTAATCCATGTTTGTCTCATTTGATGGATAAACTTTGGCTTTTAGGAAAATAAAGGGAGGAAAAGCTTTTAATGCAAATCCAAAGCATCAATATCATGTATCCTGATGAGGAGAATGTGCTTATAATGCCCAATCACAAAACAATGGAGATTATTTAAGGAATCTATTTCTGTCTCATTTGATAGATGAACTTTGATTTTAAGGAAAATGATGGAAGGAAAAGATTTTAATATGAAATGAAAGCATTAATATTTTGTATCCCAATGACAAGAACATGTTTATGGTGCCCAATCACAAAAAAGAATGGATATTATTTTGAGAATCCATGTTGTCTCATTTGATGGATAAACTTTGATTTTTAGGAAGATGGAGGGAAAAAAGCTTTTAATGGAAAACTAAGTCATCAATATTTTGTATCCTAATAATGTGAAGTTGTTTATCATGCCCAACTATAAAAAGAACAAAGATTATTATGAGAATCCATGTTTGTCTCATTGATAGATGAACATTGACTTTTAGGAAAATTAAGGGAAGAAAAGTGTTTAATGTGAAACTAAAGCATCAATATTTTGTATCCTAAAGAGAAGAACGTGTTTAGGGTTCCCAACCACAAAAAGAATAGGGATTATTATAGGAATCCATGTCTATCTCATTGGGTAGATGAACTTTGATTCTAAGGAAAATGGTAGGAGGAAAAGCTTTTAATGTGAGCCCAAATCATCAATATCATGCATCCTGATAACAAGAATGTGTTTATGGTGCCGAATCATAAAAAAAAGAGATTATTATGGAATTCATGTTTGCCTCATTGGATGGATGAGCTTCGATTCTTTGGAAAATGAAAGGAAGAAAAGCTTTCAATACGAGACCAAAGCATCCATATTGTGTGCCCTAATGATGAGAACATGTTTATGGTGCCCAATCATTAAAAAAATGAAAATTATTTTAAGAATCTATGTTTGTCTCACTTGCTAGATGAACTTTTATTCTTAGGAAAATAGAGGGATGAAAAATTCTTAATGTGAAGCGAAAGCATCTATATCGTGTATCCCAATGAAAAGAATGTGTTCATGCTGCATAATCACAAAAATAATGGTGATTACTTAGGGAATCCATGTTTGTCTCATTTAATGGATAAACTTTGATTCTAAGGAAAATGGCAGGAGGAAAAACTTTTAATGTGAAACCAAAGTATCAATATCATGCATCCCAATGACAAGAATGTGTTTATGGTACCAAATTACAAAAAGAACATAGATTATTATTATTATAATCCATGTTTGTCTCATTTAATGGATAAACATTGATTCTTAGGAAAATAGAAGGAGGCAAAACTTTTAATACGAAGCCAAAGCATTAATATCATATATCCAAATGTGGAAAATGTGTTTATGGTGCCTAATCACAAAGAGAATGCAGATTATTATGAGATTTAATGTTTGTCTCATTTAATGATGAATTTTAATTCTTAAGAAAATGAAGGGAGGAAAAGCTTTTAATGCGAAGACAAAGCATCAATATTGTGTATCCCAATAAGGAATGTCTTTATGGTGCCCAATCATAAAAGAACTGGTGATTGTTAGGAGAATTCATGTTTGTCTCATTTGATCATGAAATTTGCTTGTTAGGAAAATGGTAGGGGAAAAACTTGTAAAGTGAAACCAAAGCATCAATATCGTGCATCCAAATGAGAAGAATGTGTTTATGTTGCCCAATCAAGAAGAAAATAGAGATTATTGTGAGAATGAATGTTTGTTTTAATTGATAGATGAAATTTGATTCTTAGAAAAATGAAGGGAGGAAAAGCTTGTAATGTGAAGCAAAAGCATTAATATTGTGTATCCCAATAAAGAGAATGTGTTTACGGTGCCTAATAGCAAAAAGAATGGAGATTGTTTAGGGAATCCATGTTTGTCTCATTTGATGGATGAACTTTGATTCTTAGGAAAATGGAAGGAGGAAAAGCTTTTAATGCAAAATTAAAGTAAGAATATCATGTATCCCGATGAGAAGAATGTGTTTATGGTGCCCAATCACAAAAAGAATGGAGATTATTGCATGAATCCATCTTTGTCTCATTTGATGGATGAAATTTGATTTTTCAAAAAAGAGAGGATGAAAAAGGTTTTAATTTGCAAACAAAGCATCAATATCGTGTATCCAAATAAGGAGAATGTGTTAATGGTGCCCAATCATAAAAACAATGGAGAATACTATGAGAATCCATGTTTGTCTAGTTTGATGGATAAACTTTGGTTCTTACAAAAAATAAGGGATGAAAGAATTTAATACAGAGCCAAAGTATCAATATCATGTTCCCCATGAGGAGAACATGTTTATGGTGCCCACTCACAAAAAGAATGGAAATTATTGTAAGAATCTAGGTTTGTTTCATTTGATCAATGAATTTTTACTGCTAGGAAAATGGAGAAAGACAAAGTATCAATATTATGTATCCTAATAAGGAGAATATGATTATGGAGCCTAATCATAAAGAGAATGGTGGTTGTTAGGGGAATTCATGTTTGTCTCATTTGATGGATGAACTTTGATTCTTACAAAAATGGAGGGAGGAAAAGCATTTAATGCAAAACCAAAGCAGCAATGTTGTGTATCCAAATAAGGAGAATGTGTTTATGGTGCCCAATCGTAAAAAATGGAGATTATTATGAGAATCATGTTTATCTTAATTGATAGATGAACATTAATTGTTAGGAAATTGAGGGAGGAAAAACTTTTAATGCACAACCAAAGCATAAATATCATATATGCCAATGAGGAGAATGTTTTTATGGTGCCCTATCACAAAAAGAATGGAAATTGTTTGAAGAATCCATGCTTGTTTCATTTGATGGATGAACTCTGATTCTTAGGAAAATAAAGGGAGGAAAAGCTTTTAACGCAAAATGAATGCATCAGTATCATGTATCCCGATGTGGAAAATGTGTTTATGTTGCCCAATCACAAAAAAATGGCAATTATTATAAGAATCCATGTTTATCTTTTTTGATTGATTCTTTGGAATATAGAGGGAGAAAAATCTTTAAGGTGAAGAGAAAGCATCCATATCTGTATCCCAATGAGGAAAATGTGTTTATTGCATCCAATCGCAAAAAAAAAACAGTGATTATTAGGGGAATTCATGTTTGTCTCATTTCATGGGTGAACTTTGATTCTTAGGAAACTAGAGAGAGGAAAAACATTTAATGCAAAACCAAAGCATTAGTATCATGTATCCAAATAAGAAAAATGTGTTTACTGCACCCAATCACAAAAAGAATAAAGAATATTTTGAGAATCCGTATTTATCTCATTTGATGGATGAACTTTGATTCTTATGAAAATGGAGTGATTAAAAGCATTTATGTGGAGCCAAAGCATCAATATCATGTTCCCCAATAAGGAAAATGTGTTTATGGTGCCCAGTTACAAAAAGAATGGAGATTATTGTGAGAATCCATGTTTGTCTTATTTGATGAATGAACTTTGACTAGGAAAATAGAGGGAAGAAAAGCTTTTAAAGCAGAACCAAAGCATCAATATTGTGTATCCAAATAAAAAAAATGTGTTTATGGTGCCCAATCATAAAAGGAATAAAGATTATTATTAGAATCCACGTTTGTCATTTGAAAGATGAACTTTGATTCTTACGAATACGAAGGGAGGAAAAGCCTTTAATACAAAGACAAAGCATGAATATCCTGTATCCCAATGAGAACGTGTTTATGGTGCCCAATCACAAAAAGAATGGTGATTATTATGGGAATTCTTGTCTGTCTCATTGTTGGATGAACTTTGATTCTTATGAAATGGAGGGAGGAAAAGCTTTTAATGAGAAACCAAAGCACCAATATTGTGTATCCAAATAAGGAGAATGCATTAATAGTACCCAATCATAAAATGAACAGAGAATATTATAAAAATCTTTGTTTGACTCATTTAATTGATGAACTTTTATTCATAGAAGAATGGAGGGAGAAAAAGCTTTTAATAGGAAACCAAAGCATCAATATCGTGTATCCAAATGAGAAGAATGTATTTATGGTGCCCATTCACAAAATGAATGAAGAATATTATAAGAACCCGTGTTTCTCTCATTTGGTAGATGAATTTTGATTCTAGACAAACTAGAGGGATGAAAAGCTTTGAATGTGGAGCCAAACATCAATATCATGTTCCTTCATGAGGAGCATGAGTTTATGGTGCCCAATCACAAAAAAAAAAATATTATTGTGAGAATCCATGTTTGCTTCATTCAATCGACTAATTTTGATCTTAAGAAAATGAAGGGAAAAAAGTCTTTAATGTGAAGACAAAGCATCAATATCCTATATCCCAATGAGGAGAATATGTTTATGGTGCCATACCACAAAAGAAAATGTGCTTATTAGGGGAATTCATGTTTATCTCATTTGATGGATGAACTTTGCTTATTAGGAAAATGGTGGGAGGTAAAAGTTTTAATACGAAACCAAAGCATCAATATTGTGTAGCCAAATAAGGAGCATGTACTTATGGTGCCCAATCACAAAAAGAATGAAGAATATTATGACAATCCATGTTTGTCTCATTTGATGGGCAAACTTTGGTTCTTAGAAAAATACAGGGAGTAAAAGCTTTTAATACAAAACCAAAGCATCAATATCATGTATTAAAATAGGGAGAATATATTTATGGTGCCCAATCACAAGTAGAATGGTGATTATTATGAAAATACATGTTTGTGTCATTTGATAGATGAAGTTTGACTCTTGGGAATATGGAGGGAGGAAGCCTTTAATGCAAAGACAAAGCATAAATATCTCATATCCCAAAGCAGAGAACGTGTTTACGGTGCCCAATCACAAAAAGAATAGTGATTATTAGGGGAATTCTTATCTGTCTCATTTAATGGACGAACTTTGATTCTTAGGAAAATGGAGGGAGGAAAAGCTTTTAATGGGAAACCAAAGCATTAATATCATTTATCCAAATAAAGAAAATGTATTTATGGTACCCAATCACAAAAAGAACAGAGAATATTATAAGAATCCATGTTTGTGTTATTTGATTGCTGAACTTTGATTCCTCGAAAAATGGAAGGAGGAAAAGCTTTTAATACAAGCCAAAGCATCAATATCGTGTATCCAAAAAAGGAGAGTGTATTTATGGTGCCCATTCACAAAAAGAAAGGAAAATATTATGAGAATCCAAGTTTGTCTCATTTGATAGACAAACTTTGATTCTAGCCAAAATAAAGGGATGAAAAGCTTTTAATGTGGAGACAAAGAGTTAATATCATGTTCCCCAATGAGGAGAATATGTTTATAGTGCCTAATCACAAAAAGAATGGAGATTATTGTGAGAATCCATATTTATCTCATTTGATCGACTATTTTGATCTTTTGAAAATGGAGAGGGAAAAGTCTTTAATGTGAAGACAAAGCATCAATATCGTGTATCCCAATGAAGAGAATTTGTTTATGGTGCCCAATCACAATGGGAAAGGTGCTTATTAGGGGAATTCATGTTTGTCTCATTTGATGGATGAACTTTGCTTGTTAGAAAAATTATGGGGGTGAAAGCTTGTGATGCGAAACTGAAGCATCAATATTGTGTATCCAAATAAGAAGAATGTATTTATGGTGTCCAATCACAAAAGGAATGGAGAATATTATGAGAATCTATGTTTGTCCCATTTGATGGACAAACTTTGGTTCTTAGTAAAATAGAGGGAGGAAAAGTTTTTAATACGAAACCAAGACATCAATATCATGTATTGAAATAAAAAGAATGCATTTATGGTGCTCAATCACAAAAAGAATAGAGATTATTATGAGAATTCATGTTTTTGCCATTTGATAGATGAACTTTGACTCTTGGGAATATGGAAAGAGGAAAAGCCTTTAATGCAAAAACAAAGCTTGAATATCATGTATCCCAATGGGGAGAATGTGTTTATGGTGCCCAATCACAAAGAAATAGTGATTATTAAAGGAATTCTTGTCTGTCAGATTTAATGGATAAACTTTAATTCTTAGGAAAATGGAGGAAGGAAAAGCTTTTAGTGCAAAACCAAAGCATCAATATCTTGTTTCCAAATAAAGAGCATGCATTTATGGAGCCCAGTCACAAAACAAACGGAGAATATTATAAGAATCCGTGTTTGTCTCATTTGATTAACGAACTTTGGTTCTTCGAAAAATAGAGCAAAGAAAAGCTTTTAATATGAAACCAAAGCATCAGTATCATGTTCCCCAATGAGGAGAACGTGTTTACGGTGCCCAATCACAAAAAGAATAAAGATTATTGTGACAATACGTGTTTGTCTAATTCAATCATCTAATTTCGATCTTAGGAAATGAAGGGAGGAAATGTCTTTAATGTGAAGACAAAACATCAATATCATGTATCCCAATGTAGAGAATGTGTTTATGGTGCCTAATCACAAAAGGAAAGGTGCTTATTAGGGGCATTCATGTTTGTCTCATTTGATGGATGAATTTCCCTTGTTAGGAAAATCATGGGAGATAAAGCTTTTAATACAAAACCAAAGAATCAATATTATGTATCCAAATAAGGAGAATGTATTTATGGTGCCAAATCACCAAAAGAATGGAAAATATTATGAGAATTAGTGTTTGTCTCATTCGATGGACAAACTTTGGTTCTTGGAAAAATTGAAGGAGGAAAAGTTTTTAATGTGGAGCCAAAGGATCAATATCATGTTCCCCAATATAGAGAATGTGTTTATGGTGCCCAATCACAAGAAGAATGGAGATTATTGTGAGAATCCATGTTTTTCTCATTTGATCAAATAATTTTGATCTTTGGAAAATAGAGGGAGGAAAAATCTTTAATGTGAAGAGAAAGCATTAATACCGTGTATCCCAATGAGAAGAATGTACTTATGGTGCCTAATAACGAAAGGAAAGGTGCTTATTAGGGGAATTCATGTTTGTTTATTTGATGGACAAACTTCACTTGTTAGGAAAATGGTGGAAGGAAAAGCTTTTAATGTGAAACAAAAGCATCAATATTATGTATCCAAATGAGGAGAATGTAGTTATGGTGCCCAATGACAAGATGAATAAAGATTATTATGAGAATCCATGTTTGTCTTAATTGATAGATGAACTTTGATTCTTATGAAAATAAAAGGAGCAAAAGCTTTTAATATTAAACCAAGGCATCAATATTGTGTATCCAAAAGAGGGGAATGTATTTATGGTGCCTATTCACAAAAAGAATGGAGAATATTATGAGATCCCATGTTTGTCTCATTTCATACATGAACTTTCATTCTAGCCAAAATAAAAGGATGAAAAGCTTTTAATGTGGAACCAAAGCGTTAATATCATGTTCCCCAAAAAGGAGAATGTGTTTATGGTGCCCAATCACTAAAAGAATAAAGATAATTATAAGAATCCATGTTTGTCTCATTCGATCACTAATTTTGATCTTAAGAAAATAGAGGGAGTAAAAGTCTTTAATGTGAAGACAAAGCATCAATATCATGTATCCTAATGCAAAGAATGTGTTTATGGTGCCTAATTACAAAAGGCAAGGTGCTTTTAGGGAAATTCATGTTTATCTCATTTGATGGATGAACTTCGCTTGTTAGGAAAATCATGGGAGATAAAGCTTTTAATGCGAAACCAAAGCATCGATACTGTGTATCCAAATAAAGAGAATGTATTTATGGTGCCCAGTCACAGAAAGAACGGAGAATATTATGAGAATCAGTGTTTGTCTCATTTGATGGACAAACTTTGGTTCTTAGAAAAATAGAGGGAGGAAAAGCTTTTAATGTGGAGCCAAAGTGTCAATATCATGTTCCCCAATATGGAGAATGTGTTTATAGTGCCCAATCACAAAAGGAATGGAGATTATTATGACAATCCATGTTTTTTTTAATTTGATCGACTAATTTTGATATTAGGAAAATAGAGGGAAAAGAGGTCTTTAACGTGAAAACAAAGCATCAATACCTTGTATCCCAATAAGGAAAATGTGTTTATGGTGCCTAATCACAAAAGGAAAAGTGCTTATTAGGGGATTTCATGTTTGTCTCATTTGATGGGCAAGCATCGCATGTTAAGAAAATGGCGGGAGGAAAAGCTTTTAATGTGAAACAAAAGCATCAATATTGTGTATCCAAATGAGGAGAATGTATTTGTGGTGCTCAATCACAAGAAGAATGGAGATTATTATGAGAATCTATGTTTGTCTTGATTGATTGATGAACTTTGATTCTTATGAAAATAAAGGGAGGAAAAGCTTTTAATGCGAAGCCAAATCATCAATATCATGTTTCCCAATGTGGAGAATATGTTTATGGTGCACAATCACAAATAGAATGGAGATTATTGTGAGAATCTATGTTTGTCTCACTTGATGGATGAACTTTGACTCTTTGAAAATTGAAAGGGTGAAAAGCTTTTAATGCGAAGCCAAAGCGTCAATATCATGTATCCCACCGAAGAGAAAGGGTTTATGGTGCCTAATCACAAAAAGAGTGAAGATTATTATGAGAATCCATGTTTGTCTCATTTAATATACGAGCTTTAATTGTTGGGAATATAGAGGGAGAAAAAGCCTCTAATGCAAAGACAAAGCATCAATATCATTTATCTCAATAGGGAAAATGTGTTTATAGTGCCCAATCATAAAAAGAATGGTGATTATTCTAGACACCTTATTTCGTACGGGCTGATTTTTAGCAATATGGAGCATGGATGTAAAAGGGGTCGATGATCACTGGGCGACAACTTTTGAGGACATCAAGAAGGCCTAGGGATCATATTAAAGGTAAATGCAAAGATATGGCATCAAATGACATAGTTCAAGGTATCCAGGGACAAAAGATATGAGAAAATTCACAATTTTACTTGGATGTATCGATACATGGTCCTCATGTATCGATACAATGCTTCAACATGCCAAAAATTTAAAATATCCCCATTTGTATTGATACAACATGTAGATGTATCGATACATAAGCCTCTATATTGATATAGGGCCTCATGTACCAATACTAGGCCATGTAAGGGCCAAAACATGCATTCTGTAAAGAAATGTATTGATACAATGGTTCATAGTATCGATACAATGATCATTGTATCAATACAATGTTCATTGTATCGATACACACAAGGTTTTTAGACCAAATGTATCGATACATTATGCAATGTATCATACATGCAGGCCATTTTCACGATCCGGGCATCTTTGACTCATCCACTATTGATCCAAAACTTAACTCATTTCTTTGCATCAGGAAAGACTAAAAAACATATCATATTATGAATTTAGACTTTTGGATTAATCAGAACATTTTTTTAAGTCTAAATTAGATCAAAAGGGTTAAGGTCATTTAATCACCCTACTCCTCCTTAGTTATTGGCCAATGTCACCATTAGTCACCCTAGTTGCTAGAAAATCATTTCAGCATTTAAACCAACCACCTTATGCCTATCACATTGGCAGCAAGTTGCCCTCTATAGCCACCCTATAGCCATCATGCTGACATCACCTTGTCCTCCTTGAGAAATGGCCAAAAACACCTATAATTTGGCTCCAAAAGGTTGGTATAAATGGACCACTTCTATCTCAGCTGAGAAAGGTTAGATTCCAGCTTATTTACACTTCCAAAACACATTTACACATAAAAGAAATCCAAATCCCTTAACTCTTTACTCAGCACCCAAAAACAAGCCCAAAACACTCACCTCTCAACCTCTACACATTCCAAAAATCACTCTCATCCATACTAGAACCAAAATCTCATTGTTTCTCTCTACTTATTGCTTATTTACAGCAAGGAAAAGAGGGAAATTCAAGCTATCTCTGTTGCTCCAACTACTTGGCCAAAGTTGAAGTTTTGTCAGTATAACTTCCTACTTTATCATTTACATTTTTTATTTTTCAACACCTTCATCATTTTAGTGAGCTCTCCATGTTTCCATCACCCTATTAGGATTATCATGCATTATTGTGGCATTTGGTTGTGGTCTTTTAAGATTTGGAT
>JAQSVH010182881.1:0-19216 GCA_029448705.1 Adansonia digitata | reverse complement strand
TCTTTAAATATTTTTATTAGTCAAATATTATTTAAATATGTGTCAAATTTCTTTAATTAACAAAAATACTATGATTTAATATCTTTGTTATATTGCGTGATTATATATATCTTCAATAGGCAAATTATTAGATAAAATTATTTAGTATATTATTACAAATAAATAAAATCAATCCTTGTATCACTTTGATCACAAACTAGAGAAGAAAGATGTTTAAGAATAAAAAGGTGAAATCGGATATCAACGAAACAACTTTTGTTGTATTATATTTTATATACTAGTTTGCTATCTGTGCAATGCATTCATTAATTTTATTTATATAAGTTTATAGTACATATTTAGATTTAATATATATTTAATAAGAATGGGTTGAATATTTTTTGTGTGCTTTAAATTAATATAAAATTATCAATTAAAACATTTAAATAAACTTAATATTTTAATATTAAAAATTTTAAAAATTAAATAATTGATTGAATAAAGTTATTTATAAATAATTCTTTCATGTTATTGAATCTTATATGACATAAATATAGGTTATATATATAACATTATAGGTAAACAAACCTTAACAGGTAACTATATACTTTATAATATAATATATTAATATATACATCATATATTATATACAAATATATATTTTTTGTTTTGAATTACGTTTATTTGAAATTTATTTCATTTCACTAAAGGTTATGAAATTTTGATTACCCTTCGATTTTAAATTAGTATGCTCTCCAAATTAAAATTTTCATTGTTGATATCTAATAATAAGTAGTTTTAATTGCATTTAGTATGCAATTAGTTAATTGATTAAATGACTCTAGAAAATAGTTTTAATAAGAATAATAATTCGATAACAATTATCATGCATGAATTTTGGGTAGTTTTTAAATTTAAATTTGATTATAAAAAAGATAATTTTATTTATTTAATTACTTTAACTTTTTTTTTTAAAATTAACATCATCGCATATCTATTTCTTTAAATCTTAGAAAAATCTAACATTATCAATTATTTATTACTTTTAATGGCATTTTTTGTTCCATTTTGATTTAAATTAAACAAAGTTATTTGTTTTACTTTGTAATATTATATATAATCACAATTTAGTTAAACATCATTATGCAATAAAATATATCTATTACTAATATATAAAAATTGAATGTGGAATGGAATTTTTTTTTGAAATTTAGTTAATACATACTATCAAATCCACAATTTAATTATAATTAATTAAAAAATAATATTTCGTAACTTAATATTATTGTGCTAATTCTTGTTTTCACCTTTTGTGCTCCATATTTTTTAAACAAATAAGTTTTAATATAAAAAGTTAAAAAAAAAGTAAAATGTTTGAACTTGGTAATTGTAAGTTCAAAATAATTTTATTGATTCATACATAATTATTGGTTATTAGCAATTGTAATTAAAATCAAAAGCTTCAACAAATAATCCGCATGAGATTCAATGCATAGACATAAACAAGAAAAAAAAAACTAAATTTTATTTATTTATAAAAGTAGTTAGAATATCAAGAATGTAAAAAAATTATTGATACGTTTTGATTTCAACTTAAATGAACTTTTAATCGTATAACTCTTTAATAACTTTGTAAATAATTCATAGATCTTAATGATATTATAATTTTGATAAAAACATTAAAAAGATATCTTTCGAATTAATTATGTATTAAGACTTAATATCTGTAATCTTAATTAAAATGCAAAAAACAATGAAAATAATTAGGAATTAAAAAGAAAAAAATTGAAAATAAATAAAAACAATTAAAATACCTTAATTAAAATACAATCTTAATTAAAACAATGAGGAAGAATAAAAAAAATTCTATGTTAGAACAAGTATTAAAAAGTGCAAATATAAAATAATTAGGATTTGAAAGTAAAAAGAAATGGAAATAAATAAAAAAGGATTTGATATACTTTATCGAAAATATATTATTGATCAAAATGCTGAAAAATTCTATCTTGATCAATTATAAAATTATAAAATTTTAAATTAAAATCTAAGATAAATATATATTTTTAAAATTTAAAATTTAAAAATAATACGTTTTTGTATTTGAAAGTGATAATTTAAAAATATGTATATATAAATAATTTATTAATGAATTTGAAATTTCTATCTTATGTGTTATGCAAAAAGATTGCACATATAAATGTCTATATTAGTAGCATCTTATCTTGTATCCTTTTAACTTGTTATACTATATATAAATATAATTTATAAATTTTATAATATTTTTTATTTAAAATTGGTATATAAATTAAGTGACATTAATTTAATTATTGAATTGACCAACAAAATTAATTTTTTTAATAAATCAAATAATAAAAATAATAAAAATATTTATTTCTTTTAATCTTTATATAATATTATTTTTAAAACAAAAATTACGCCCTCATGAAAAAGCAACCAATCTGGAGAAAGTGTCGTTCTCTTAATTACTGCTTTTTTTAATATATCTATATATATAAAAAAAAAAACTAGTTATACATATTGTACATAGATTTTTTTTTTTTCTTTCACGCATAATGCTGGTTATTTATAGTTTCATTCATTTCTTTGTTCGGCCTTGTTCTATAGTAGTTTTTGATCCAAAGGAAGAAGAAGTCCAATCCTTCTTCCATTTCCCTTCTTTCATCTATTATACATAATTTGTAATTTCGTTGATTTTTTTCCTTCCTTCTGCTAAACTAAAACGAAAAAAGGAAAAAAAAAATGTCAATCAACATGAAAACCCTAACCCAAGCCCTCGCCAAAACCGCTGCGGTTATCGAGAAAACCGTACAAACTACCGTCCAGGAGGTTTCTGGACCTAAACCTCTCCAGGACTATGAGCTCCTTCACCAGATCGGCTCCGCTGGCCCAGGCCTTGCCTGGAAGTTGTATTCGGCCAAGGCGCGTGATGGAACGCGTCCCCACCAGTATCCCACTGTTTGCGTGTGGCTTCTGGACAAGAAGATGCTGTCTGAGGCACGCGCTCGCGCGGGGCTGTCCAAGATCGTCGAGGATTCATTCTTGGATTTGATACGTGCGGATGCGGCGAGGCTGGTGAGACTGCGGCATCCAGGAGTGGTCCACGTGCTGCAGGCTTTGGATGAGAATAAGAATGCCATGGCGATGGTTACGGAGCCATTATTTGCGTCGGTGGCTAATGCGCTTGGGAATGTCGAGAATGTTGCCAAGGTTCCCAAGGACCTCAAAGGGATGGTACGTGCTCTACTGTTTTTTTCTTGATTGAATTTGAATTTGCTTCAGTTGAATCACTTCAGTGCTTTGTATCAATGATTGAATCTTAAAGGGTTATAGTTTATCCAAATCTGTGAATCTATCTACACAAACCAGTTTGTTTCTATTAGATAACACTGTGAATAGCTATTTTCAGTGATGTAGTTCTCTAGGATCAATTTTGTGCTTTGAAATATTGAATCTATTTTCTGAGTTACTATCATAAAGATTTTTTGCTTGGCCCACACCTTCTTTGTTAAAATTTTGCCCCTTGTTCATTAAAAAAAAAAAAAAGTAAAGAAAAACCTAATCGTCTTCTGTGGCTTCAAAAGAGTAAAACTTATATTTAAACAAATTATTGATGCATTATTATTTTAATTATAATTTTGAAGTATTATAGAATTGGTTCTTTAAAAGGTAACAGGGAAGAAAAGGAATGATCTTTTTTTTTTTAAATAAACCATAAAATCTGAAATTTTCTATTGGGAAAATTAAGAACAAAATGCTGAGCAAAAGTTATTAGCAGTTGTTACACAGGTAAAGCTTGTTTCGCAAGCTTCCTGCGGTAATGCTTACTCCTTGATAGAATTTATGTAAAAACCAAATGTAGTGATTTTATTCATGGATACATCTAAAGGGACAGTGCCTTCTGTAATTAAGATGGAATATGTTCACTTGCTGGTTCAACCTTGATTTAGGGTATAAATAGGTCTAAAACTTAGAGCTTAGTCTAAGCCTTAAAAGCCAGTATATTTGTTGGTCGCTTCAATTTTAATATCTTAATAGCTACATAATCCTTTTTTTTTTTAATTTTTAATTTTTTATAAATTGAACAGAAGGAAGAAAAAACATAGAAATATATTTTGAATTTATGATTGGTTTTTCACCTTGCTTATTTGGATTTGGCATATATTTGATATGCCTGGATATTTGGCTTCCACTTGGTCTCAACCTTAATGCTTCCAACAGGGAGTAAATGGGTGAAAAGATTACTAGAGTGGAGTTTAGTAGTAAATACATTCTTTTTACATTTCCTCAAAGTGGATGGAAGGGAAGGTTAAAGTTGTGAGTTTATAACCACTATAATCCATTTTGAGCATATGATTAATGACACTGTTAATGGTTTAAAGGGAATAGCAAGAAGAAATCATTGATTTGGAATACTTTTGAATCCTTTCGGCTTTGGGGAACCTAAAGTGACGTTTTGAGGGGTTAGCTTCACCGTAAAAAAATTCTTTCCTTTTTAAGGAAAAGTTCCCAAATAGGATAGTGGTGAAAATTGTAGCTGTTACTATACTCTCCTCGACTTCCCCTCTGCACAAACACGTTGCAATAACATTGAGTTATTGCTAGTTTAGAAAGCTGACCCATTTTCTTTTCAAAATTGGATATGCATGTGCCTTATATTTGACACGTTTTTATATAAGATGAAAAGCTTGTTCTTGAAGATTTTACTGGGAATGCTGAATGCTTGAATTATACACCATCATCTTATGTCTTCACATCATTTTTTTTTTAATGATTATAACAAACTTAAAAAGTGTTTTTGCTTTGCAGGAAATGAGTTTGTTGGAGGTGAAGCATGGTTTGCTTCAGATCGCGGAATCCTTGGATTTTCTTCATAACAATGCACACCTTATTCATCGAGCTATATCACCTGAGGTTACTTCTTTACCTTTTTAAAATTTTTGTTTAATAAAAATATTTTCCTGATTTCTACTAATATGATCCCTGATAATGCTTTGAAATTTTTATTTTGCTTTTCTGCATAATTATTTTGATTTGCTGTTATGAAGAACTAGTGATAGTTTGTGGGCTGTCTTCTGTAGAGTGTTTTATCCTTTTGATTTTTCTAAAATTTCCATTTTTTAAAAATTATTTTTTGTATGTTTAGGCCTACATTTTTGGTACATTTTTGTTTGCTTCTTTCCATACTTTCTAGATTGTTGAACACAGGTTATTATGTGCCTTTTGAGATTGCATGGTAGTTAATTGTTGTACAGGTTTGTCTAACGATTGAGTTTGTACTTTGCAGAATGTCTTGATTACATCAAGTGGAGCATGGAAGCTTGGTGGGTTTGGTTTTGCTATCTCAACAGATCAGGCCTCTAGTGATTTGGCTAGCGTGCGGGCCTTCAATTATGCTGTAAGCCAAAGTTTTGATGAATTAAGGGTTTAGCTGAAAGTTGTAAGGGTAGGTCGAGCTTGAGGAGAAATGATAGGTTCGAGCCACAGTACTCTTCCTGTACTCAAAGAAAAAATTAATTCAATTCCTTGACCAACTGAAATCAAACATGAACAAGTAAAACAAATTTGTAGAAAAGCCCATTTGCTCTAGCTATGTTGCTGTGACTCCTCTTTTTCCATGTATTCTATGTGTTAAACACATATCTGATGGACTTGGGCCAAAATGGAAGTTTAACTGTCCAATTATAGGGAAAAGCATGAAAAATTTGAATGTCGGGCACTTGCACATATCTGACACTTACTCTTGAGTATAGGTAACGCAATCTAGTTCACCATTGGTAATTTACTTCTTGTCATGCCATCTTTCATTAAGTTGGCCTGATCAATGTGGATATGCACGTCACGTGTGTTTTTATGTTCTAATATTATATGTCATAGATGTAGTTCATGGCTGTACCTGATTGTCGTATTTATTACTGTTTATGCATTTTGCAATGTCATTTTAACTCCATTCTTAACCACCTTATTGGTTTTGGTATCGATACTTCTATTCTAAGTAACTTTCTTTCTACTTTTTAGGCTTTGATTTCTTCTTTGTTTGTTCATTTTTGACTTGTTGGCCATCTGGTATTTGGTCTTTGCAAATATGAGTGTGCTTCTTATGATATTTTATCACTTCATCATGATGGATGGATTTACATGTGCAATAATGATCAACATTTAGCTGTCATATTCTAATTTGATATGGTCTGTGCAGGAATATGATATTGAAGATTCTATAATGCCTCTTCAGCCATCATTGAATTACACTGCACCTGAATTGGTTCGTAGTAATGCATCTTCAGTTGGATGTTCTTCTGACATTTTCAGTTTTGGATGCCTCGCCTACCATTTAATTGCTCGAAAGCCTTTGTTTGACTGCAACAACAATGTCAAGATGGTACTTATTTAACTTTTAACTTTTTTCATTACTTACAATGCCTTGCCTCCCATTTAATTGCTTGAAAGCCTTTGTTTGACTGCAACAACAATGTCGAGATGGTACTTATTTAACTTTTAACCTTTTTCCATTACTTACAAAATCAGTCCAGTATTTGTTGTCTAAAAACTGTTTTTCTATCATGTTTATATTCTGGCAAAGGTTTTTTTTTTTAGCTTGCTGTTACCATTTCTTTTATGAGGAGAGATGAAATTCATTAGATCAACTTAAGTCAAGATTATAAAAAAGTTTAGGGAGAGATCTCTACAAGAACATCTATTCCCCTTCATCGGGTGTAACTTTAGCTAAATTATGAGGAAAGAGATTAGCACTTATCCAGAAATGAGAGAAAACTGGCAACTACTACATTCCAAAGTAAATCCAAAATGTTTGAAATTATATTAACCCATTCCCAAAACTTGATTTCTGTTTAGAAATGTCCTTGATGGTCAGCAACGAATCACTTTTAAAGCATAAATACATAAATCCATGTTTTCTTGCTAGCTCCAAACCATAAAAATAGCCTTCATGTGTGCATGGAAGGGGGAATGAATGTGGTCATTTTTCAGTTACAGCACAAAACAATAAAATACCCTCTGAATCTTGTGTGACAGCTCCCAACTTTGCATTTCTTTCTTTAGTGAATTATAAGCTGCATCTACATTGACTTTAATCTAACCTAAACGATAGAAGCATCTGATGCTTAAAAGTTTGACTGTTCCCTCTGTTTTTTTGCACTCCCTGCATCGCTTTGAACTCCTTCAATCTGCTTGCAGATAACTCACCCCTCTCCATCCCACTTTGCTAGATTCACATTCAAAAAAAAAAAGGAAAAAATATTGTTGCAGAGATTCACATTGTACACCACAAACACTGCATTATATTTAAATCTGAATATCATTCCAATGTAGAGTATTAGTCATAGGTAAAATTCCTCGGAGCAAGCTCTCCACGTGAAAAATTTTAACCTTGGGCATTACATGTGCTAGCCACACTGTTATCCATTTAGGAATTGCATGTGCTACTTGGTACCTTTTAACGTACATGATTTTGGTAATTCTAGCATCTAGATGTCTTCTCCTCTTCAAGAATCTTGCATCTGGAAATAGAATGCCAATATTATGATATTTAAGCTGCACTATGAAATAATCTGACTGTTCTATTCTTTTAGTGTACATCATTTTTCTTTATTCGGATTAAGTTCTTAGTTTGAATCAGCTGGTTCAGCAGTTGAGCTTTCAACCTTTGCTTAGTATCCTTTGGTTTTTGAAATTGGCTGGACCGAGGAACTTAGTGTAAAGCCTATTCAACCTGGCTTGAGGTTGCACTGATTATGAAGCGTCTTTTAGTTGAGAAGGAATAAGTTGAGAGCCGAGTGGGTTATGAAATGCTAATTACTTGACTACTGGTTATGGGACATTATTTCTTTCAAATTGTACCTTTCCTCCTGTCAGTGCTAGAAGTCTTTTGAAGTCTTCCTCTTATCTGGCCAGTTGACTTAATCAATGTATCTCAACTATTCTCGTGTTTATATGTTTTACTAAGTAGAAGCCAGTTTACTTAATGTTGACATATTTTAAGAGTTCAGCTAACTTTAAATTTATAACTATATGAATCCATAAGACAACTCATGGTTGTTTGACATTGGGCCGAGTCAATGTTTTACACGTTCCCTTTAATTTCTCTTTTTCATTTCTCTATGCTAATTAAGTGGTTTTATGATATTTTCTCCTATTTTATTTAAATTTTGTTGGCCCCTAGCAAGTGAGAAGAGAGGAGGAAAGAGATGAGAGAGAGGGAGAAGGGGCGAAGAGCTAGAGAAGAGTGAGGAATTAGGAGAGAGAAGGGGGGAAAAGAAAAACTAAAGAATGGATGATGAGAAATTTATAGCTAAAGACACAAAAATTGTGTTTAAGTTGAGAAGAGAAAAAAATTGGAGAAGGATGCGATTTATATTTCTTCCCTTATTTTTATCTTCCATTACCCTTCCCTTGCTTATTGTTTCCTTTCTTTCTTTTCATTTTCTTAGGATCAAAAATCCTTCCCTTCCTTGTTTCTTTCTTTTCTTTTCAAAAGAAATTCTTAGGATTTGCATTAAATTGAAAAGGAAAAATGAATGATATTTGATCAACCAATTAGTTTTTTTATTTGTGTTTTTAAAGATTATAAATCCTTAAAAGAAAATATTTATCTGGCTTAGAAAGAAAAAAAACTTTTGACTGCAATATGTTGATTCATTGGTAGTTTGTTTTAAGATGAGTTCTCTTTCTGCAGAGGGATTTTGTGATTGCAATTGATGCAGCCTTGAGAGAAATTATCATATCTACATTACTCAATAAGGGAATTCTTTTCATACTTGTCTCATTTTGTACTGCCTGTGACTTCTTCCCTCTCTTTCTTTGCTTTTTCTCCTTCTCTTTCTAGCATTTTACTCTTTATTCTCGTTGTTTCTCTCTCTTTTTTTTTTTTTTTTCCTGTATGAATTTCAAGCATTTGATGACTTCCTTAGGATATGAACTTTTGCTCATTGTTGATTTCATATTTGGGACAAAAAATGCAAGGATCTTCATTGCATGTCCAGCCATGTTTGGGCATGGTCGGATATCTCCAGCTGTATCTTGACCATTGTTTGACCGTTGTCTGATTTTATTTTCATTTTTTTTTTGATGTATCCTCGCATGTCTGAGACATATTTTGCCAACACTTGACACTCCCTTGAAAAGAGTGTTTATGCTTCCTAGGTATCGGGGGTACAATCCTCCAAATATATGGAAAAATTTAGAAAAAATTGAGCATAGCTGTATCTGACACCTATATATTTATGTGTTTCTCACTTTCTTGATGGGGGCTGGTGGCGACAGAACCAAATCACCCAAAAAACCGAACTTTAGGCAAACTGTAAAGCTAGTGTGCAACACCCCCCTCCCCGCGGTCCAAAAAAAAAAAAAGCAGATATTAAATGGGCTTAAGTCAGGACACAAACAGACAGTTTCAATACTATCATAGCACATTTGGCTGCAGGCATGGCTTTGTAGTGATGTTGGCAAGTTCAAACATGCATGTGGCAAAATGAAAAGACGTGTTCTGAAAATATTCTACTTTTTCCATTTGTTCCCTCCTGCAAATTAGAGAAGTATGTGTGTCAAAGATTGTTTTAGAGACTTAGGAATTCAACAAATTTAAATAAACATGCTGAAGGTGTATCCCTTTGCAGCATGCTAGATTTACATTATGTTTTCTATTTTCTCTATTTGTCTTTTTAAATTGTGTATAATAATGATGATGATGATGATGATGATGATGATGATAGTAAAGTTTCCATATTACTGTTTTTCAGCTTCACTGCTTTACATTCTTTTCAAATTTGTTTTAAAGTACTGGTGGTTGATTGTGGTGTTTCTTTCCTGCAGTATATGAATACATTGACGTACTTATCCAATGAAGCCTTCTTCTCTATCCCACCAGAATTAATCCATGACTTAAGGAGGATGCTCTCTGCAAATGAATCGACCAGGCCATCGGCACTGGATTTTACTGGTGATAAGCCATGTCATTTTTATTATATGTCCTGAAGAAATAAAAAGGAAAATATTTCAGAATAGTGGAGTCTGTTTCCCATATGCAAGTTTGTTTAGAGTTAAACATTTTTAAGAGATTGTTTTGGGTTGCAATTATCTCTCTACTTTGAGTTGTACTGCATATTCAGTGATCATGTAGTTGCTGTGAAATGCATTAAGTTTCTGTTTATGGTAAAATATGAACTTTCTCTCAACGGCAGGGGCTTTCTTTTGAGTTGGAGGCATGATGTTTGTGCTGTTAATGAAAGGCTTGGGCCTTTTTATCAAATACCTAATTACTGCTTAGTATGTAAGTTTGCCTCATCTTAGATGGTCTTCTGCCCTCTGTGTCTCTGGATCTATGTTTGACACTCATTGCGGAGATAATTAATTTGGATGATCTTTAGTTAAATTAAAACAAATTGTATGAGGTATCCTGTCAGTTCCACATGGTTATTGCTAAACTGGAATTTCAACTCTACTATTTGGATTAATTAATGTTTTTGAATTCTATGTATTATATTTGCAGGCTCTCCATTTTTCCGGGATGATACTAGGTTGCGTGCTCTTCGTTTCCTCGACCACATGCTTGTATGCATTTGAATTTTTACTTGTGTTTCACATGCTCATTAAATGCAGTTATCTAGAAATAACTTGCTTGAAATATGTGCTACAAAAATGCTAAATTCCTGGGTAACAATTTTGTTTCGCAGGAAAGAGATAACATGCAGAAGTCTGAGTTTTTAAAAGCTTTATCTGATATGTGGAAAGATTTTGACTCCCGTGTGTTGCAATATAAGGTTTGAGTTTTTATTTTGCCTCTCAGTGCTGCCTCCCTAATTTTGCTTGGTGTGTAATACAAATTTGAATTTTTGGTACATTATCATAGTTACGAAGGGTCTGCCTTTAAGGATATTTGGGTAACTAGTTGAAGATATATTGGGAAACAGACTTGTTCTTGATTTCATAAGTGATTATCATATATGCATTCTTCTGCCCTCCTCCCAGCCTCTTTCTCTCTCATGAGGTGATGCATCAAAATCTTCAAGTGTCACCTGTCTTCCTTTCTTATTTGTTGTTATTTCTGGCTTACCGAGCTAAATGAGTAGATATTAGTGGTTCATTATATTATCTATTGCATTTGTTTGGCAAAAGCAAGTCAAGTGAATAAGTTTTGTAAATGCAGGTACTTCCACCTCTTTGTGCAGAACTAAGGAATTTGGTTATGCAGCCAATGATTCTTCCTATGGTCCTCACAATTGCAGAGTCACAGGTGCTGCTTGTTTTGCACATAATCAGGTTTTGTGGTATTAGCATAAGGCATTTTTTATTATTTGTAATTGGAATTCAAAAAAAATTGCTTGGAGATGTGTTTGCCTTTGAAGCATCTCCATGCTAACCTATCCGGAGTAGTTGTTAAAACAAGGAATGTCTTTTGATAGTTTCAATATGCTAGATATTTCTCTTTTGGGTAGTAGATTGATCTTTTCCTTCTTAATGAAGGTCTGTTTCTGCGACTTTTACATAAACTGACTCCAATTTGTTTTATGCGAGACAATGTGTAGCCTGAGTTTCTCTTTCCTACCATGTCTTTGTCCACAACTTTTTATTTTCCTTAAATTGTTTGGGCCACCTACTAAATATTTTCATAAGAAACAAAATTCTGTTACTAAATAAGATACTTTAATGTTTTCTGAACTGTTTAATCATGACATTAACAATGAATAAATATGCAATAATAACTGATGATATAAATACATAAATGCTTTAATATATGTTATGATTATTTATAATGAATGTTGTAATTTACATTTAAATAAGCATATTAAGATTTTGATGCATGATCTATGATTTAATGCAAAAAAGCATGTTGTGCTCTATTTTAGGACCATGTCTCAGCTTATGAGTAAACGGAATATCTCTTGGAATAGTTTCTTCCCGTGAAAATAAAATTAACACATAGCATAAGGTTAAAAATGTGAGCTATGTGGATGCCATCTCCCTCTCTCTCTCTCTCTCTCTCTCTCTCTGTGACAAACACAAAATTTTTGTTTATGGCTGACTTGCTTAGTGCTTTAACTGGATTCTAAATGAGATGGTACAAGGCTAATTTCTTTTAACGTTGCTGAAAATTATCAAACTGATTTCTACAAAAATTTGGATTATACATTGACCTACTTGTAATGAATTCAACATTCCATAGATTGAATGACAAACATAATATAATGCCAAAATATAATTAGAAACAATGTTAAAATTTTCTCTCTGATAGTTGTTGCACTTTGGTTGGCTTGCAGTCGTGCATTTTTCCTTCACCTATTTGAAATTTGTTTGAGCTTTATCCTCGTGTAACATGGAGGGAGTGTTTTTCTGTTAACAAAATGTGAATAGTAGTGAATTGACATGTAATACTGAAGCTGTTATAGTTATATCTAGTATAATCATACCTTTTAATATTGTTTGAGAAATGGACTGATGGCTTGAAATGTATTGTAGGATAAAAATGATTTCGAGCTAGTTACATTGCCAGCTCTTGTGCCTGTCCTGAACACTGCTGCAGGAGAGACCTTGCTGTTGCTAGTGAAGCATGCAGAACTTATTATTAACAAGGTAACTAAAGTAGTTTGCCCACTTAATAAATGTGCTGAAGGGTCAAAAGTTCCATTTTTTTCTGTATCTTCTAATAAAATCAGAAAAAAAGAGTGGTCTAATTTTATTTGTGAATATGAACAAGTTGCTATTTAGTAAAATATTACACGATATGGATGGAAGTGATGAAGAAGTAGATATATGCGGTTCGGAACAGTATTAATATTCTACCCTTATGATTATTTTGGGTTTGCATTCTTTTTGAATTTCATGAAAGCCATTTCAATGGATGAAATAGGTTGCTGACTTTCATTTTGGTCTGGTTTTCTTGGATATGCCCTGCTCCCCAATCCCTCAGTTCCCTCAAACTCAGTGATGTCTTAAAGCTAGGTGGTGAGGCTTTATTTCTTATATGAGATTCCTAAGAAAACAAAGCAAATTGAATAAAGAAAAGAGAAGAAGTGAAGTGATTGATAAGGGTTCATAGGAGTCAAACATAAGGTTGACTGTAGCTTACAATCAAGAAGAAAGAAAAGATACTAAGCTTCACACGCTGGGTTCCTTAGTTGTCAGACCTAAGGTTGATTGCATCACACAATCATTATAGAATACTGCTGCAAGTTCTCATTTAATAATTTTATATCTAAATGGAAGGAGTACATTGATTGGTATAGACTCCAAGCATCCCTAATCCTAAAAGAAATTGAAGTTCTACATTAATTAGGACTTTAACAACTATATGGACTCAAGATATAATACTAACAAATTCAACATAAAGCAGAACATAATAGGATAAAAAAATCCAAACTGAAACTACATCCTAATATAAATGCCAAATATCAAATATGACCATAAAGGCCTAGGACTTAAAAATTACAACTAGACTAATACAGAACTCCCAAATTAACAAAATAAAATCTCAAGTAGCTTAAAATGTCAATTATCTTTGCATACTTTGTACCTCCTACTCCCGACTCCTCCCCCAGCCGCCATCAACACCAGGTCCTCTTTTTGTTTAGGGCATTTTGTTTAAGCTTTATTAAGGTTACAAAGTTGTCACAAATGTTTTAAGTACTAATAAATACTCAATACAGTTATGAGGCATTCCTCCTGAAAATATCATTGCTCAATTTTCTGAGAACTTTTGTTGCATATAATGTGTACTTGGATTTCTATGGATAGTCAATTTTTTCTGCTATTACAGTAGTATGTCAATAGAATCTATGGAAACATAGAGAAGATTATGTCACGTAAATGACGAAGGTTGATATTTTTAATTGCTTTCAGATATGCGATTCAGTTTTATTAGGCTTTTGTGTTTCACTTCCTTCCACCATATAGTTATTGCTTAAAAGGCTCCCTTATGAAATGGCAATGTCATGTTTCCCATTTTCTTCAGAGGCTTGTTTTCATTGTGGATCATACACAATCATTTAACTACAGTTATTCCAATTATTGTAGACAAGTTCAGAGCACCTAGTGGCTCATGTATTACCCATGCTTGTTCGAGCTTATGACGACAATGATCCTCGCATACAAGAGGAAGTTTTGAGAAAATCTGTATTCCTTGCCAAGCAACTTGATGTGCAGGTCATGGATTGTTATTTTCAGAAGTTTACCTTCTCTATATTTTGTTGTATGCAATAATAATGATCATAAATGGATTGCACATCTGTTAGAAGAGAATAAGAGGATTCTTTGGGACTTGGATTTTATTTATGCTTGTTATTATTGGTTCATGGATATTAGGAAAGGGGCAATAATCATTTGTTCCTGTTGATTGTTGCATGATGTAAATTATCTCAGACTATAGATACTAATAGCAATGTATTGGTTTCACACTTAGATCTCATCTTTTCTATAATTTTTACAAGAAGAAAATTAATTCCATTTTCAGCCGAAGGATCACACCACTTTTTTCATTAGCTGCATTTTATATGGCTTTGAAATGAATCAAATGTGAAGTTGTCTAAGGAATAGTGGGTGAAGAGACTACAACTTTGACCACTGTTTGGCATTTTTCTTGAATGATTGTGCCTGATTCTTTTTATTAATTGCTCGAATGCTTGACCAACTTGCTCTGTCTAATTCATTGTTCTACGGTTTGTATGTTTCATTGAAGCTATCTATTCTTCCATGTTCTTTTTATCTCTTTGAGTAACTTAATATGAGAAATATTGTTGGATTGTGTCACAAAAATAAGTTTTTATAAAAAAATTCTTAGTACATCGAGCACTTTTTTGTAGGTTATCTTTGATGTTGACTTTTAATGGTTCTCCTAAAAATCCTAGACCCAGATCTAGTGGGCGAATAATTTTACTTTATAGCATGAGTTCCATATCCATTTTATGGGACTGTATCAACTACAATTCTATAATTATGCTTAGTTGGACCAAGGAAAAATTGAAACATCTGCAACATTGACAACTCACTTTTAACTGCAATATTTTAGTTATGTATGAAATTTTCATTGTTCCAACTAAAGCATAATTGTAGGATTGTAGTATGGGGAATTGTTGGTGATATGCTTCCCCATTTTATGCTCATGGTATTGGGTGTTTAACCTCTCTTAAGTTGCATTCAGTACCTTAATACCTTCATTGTGGATTTTTAGCTGCTGCTTTTTTTTTTTTTTTTTTCTCTCTAGAGCACTCTTCGAAAAGAGAAGAATGGTCTGAACTTGTATGTTTTGAGTTCTCCTTTCTAGCTATTATATTCTTCTCAATATTTCACTATGATGAGGGTACTAACAAGTAACGACAGGTCATTTAAATTATTTTTTTATGCTTTACAGCTTGTGAAACAAGCGATTCAACCTCACAGTGGGTTTTGTTCGAGTACCTTTAAGCTATTCCAAGTGCATTGCAGTTTTCCATTTACTTAATATATTAAAGTAGGAATTTGTACGATGTGAGATTTGGATTTGACAGTATGATGTCAAACACCTTGTATGGTTTATCTATATTTTTGAGTTCTTTTTCTTGTTATTACATTCCGGATGATATCCTTTTGTTGAAGTACTAACATTATGTTTCAAATTATTCTTTATGTTGTTCAGCTTGTGAAACAAGCCATTCTGCCTCGCGTTCATGGCTTAGCTCTTAAAACAACAGTTGCTGCGGTATGTATGCACTTTTTCTTTGGTAATTAGCTTAATATTAAATTATATAGTCATGATTTATTGGATGTAATAATCGGAATAAACACCGGAATGTGATGTGGGACAAATTCCCCAGAATAATAATTTTCAATATCACTCGTTCTGTCATCCAAATCCAACCTTAAAACATAATAAAACCTAAATATATTCTTCATAACCCTGGTTTTAAGCCTATGAAAAAATAATGCTCAACTAATCCAAATAAAGAGACTAATAAAAATGAGCCAAACAAACAAGTCCACTAATAAATTAAATCATATTTCCTAAATTTACGGCTAGAATAGACATTCTTCCAAACTTGGAAGGTTGTTCTCAATCACTATGTCATATTATGTATTATAAAATGCTGTCTGTGATAATTTGGTCTGCTTTAAATGCTTTAGTTAGAGCTGCTTTAGGTTAACTTAGGGTTCTTTGTGCATTATCCCTGCTAATTTCCTGGAAAGACACGCATGCCTCTATGAAGAGTATGAACTTAGGTCATCTGTAAAATTCGAGTGTATTGGAAAAGGAAGAATGAGTTTAGTGAAATGTTTCTTTGTTGTTGCTTTTAGAAAGACATCTAAATTCTAACTTCTTTCTTGTCATTCAATATTATCAACAATGCTCATTAGAATTGGAATCAAGGCAGATACATCTGTTTCTCAAAGTGTCTGGAATTAGGGTCTTTATGTGCATTTTGAAAATTTTAAAGCAGTTTTAAAAGTGCCTTTTAAAAGAACACAGCTACTTTATTTTCATTATTTTGTTCTGAATCTCATTTCTGGTTTCTTTGAGCAGGTCAGAGTCAATGCTTTGCTATGCTTGGGAGATTTAGTTCCCACACTTGATAAACATGCTGTGCTGGATATATTGCAAACCATTCAACGTTGTACAGCTGTTGATCGTTCAGCTCCTACTCTTATGTGTACCCTAGGGGTTTCAAACTCAATTCTCAAGCAGGTAATGATGGACTCTATTTTTTGTTGCTTAAGTTGTTTTTCATTTGTATGTCGGGAACTCCTGGTGACTTGCAGCTCATTATCTGTCTTTTCCATTCATCTTGTTCAGTATGGAGTTGAATTCACTGCAGAGCATGTCCTCCCGCTACTCATACCTCTTCTCACTGCCCAACAGTTGAATATTCAGCAGTTTGCCAAATATATGCACTTCGTTAAGGACATTCTCAGGTATAGTTGTTATTGTTGTGCTCATTGAATTCCGTCAGAACCTATATCTGTACACCTGTATGATTTCTTAGTGAAAAAATGATTTTTTTTTCTCACTCAGATAATAATAGTTAGTAGTACCATTTTTTTTACAACTTACGAAGAGGTTGTAATTCTAATTTTATTTTAACTCAGAAAGATAGAAGAAAACCGGGGGGTTACTTTAACTGATTCAGGAATCCCAGAGGTAAAACATGCTTTACCTGCCAACGGGCTTCAATCTCAAGCCTTGAGCAAAGCAAGTGGAACTGTGGCTTCTGCAAAAAGCAGCCCAGCATGGGATGAAGACTGGGGCCCTACTGCCAGAGGAGCTACTGATGCCGGTGCCAGTTTCAGTGCTGCTGCTCACCAGCCTTCGATAAACAACATATCCATTCACTCCGTTTTGGGTGATAAACCAATTCAGTCAGCACCCAAACAATCAGAGTCTTCCATGGTATCTAATTCATCTAGCCAGAATATGTCTGTTTCTTGCCCTGCAGTTAACTTCGAGTGGCCTCCTCATGCATCATCAGGTGTTACTGCAGTGTCTGGCGAGAAGCAGTTAAATGCTGGAACTTCATCCCCATCGAATTTTGATGATTTAGATCCTTTTGCAAACTGGCCTCCACGGCCTAGTGCCTCAAGTGGTTCTGAGACCTTTAACAATGGCACCGTGGGACCAGTCTCGAACAATTATGGATCCAGTTCTATCACCAGTACCCCAAGCAACATGAACTACTCTGAGGACAAAAGCAACAGTTGGGCCTTCAGCAACCACAACTCTGGGCAGCTACAAAGACCCAATCACTGGGGTTCAACTTTGAATGCAAGTAATTTGAACAGTGGGGGTCTCCAGAACTCTATTGGGTTCTTGAAACAGAGCCATGGGGTCCCAGCTTCGATGAGCTCTTCATACAATAATCAGAAATCATTAGATCTTGTGTCTATATTTGGTTCTAGCAAGAATGAGCAGACTGCACCGAAACTTGCACCACCACCCTCAACTGCTGTGGGTAGAGGAAGAGGCCTTGGGAGGGGAGTAAGTACAACCTCGAGGGTTACCCATGCAAAACCAACATCTGAACAGCCACCTCTTTTGGATTTACTTTAATAAGTGGGGGTTGCTTTTGCTAGGGCACCGGAAAAAAGAGATTTTTTCCCTTTTTATGTGGCTTCATGGAGCTGCCGTCCCCATGTTGTACAGATTATTGCCAGATTCTGCTGAAAGCTGTTGGCCCTGAAAGTAAATTTATTCAGCTGTGGATAACGGTCACTTGGCCATTGTGGATGGCCTTGTTTGCTATATATCATAGCTTTGATGTGGGCTTGTTCGTAGCTTATTGTAATTGGGATACGTACATGTAACAGGGTACGTTTATTCATGTTATACAGTTTTGTGTTACCTCAAAGTCAGCTAGTGTTGCTTAACTGCAGCTGCATGCTGGAATTGTTGAAAACATTTTAGTGATTTGATTGTGAATTCGAGTCAATACTGAAAGTTTGAGATCTCCATTTTGGTAAGAAGGGGAAATAAAAATAAGTTGTAATTTACTGGGATATACATACATAATTATTATTATTAGTAGTGTAGATCGAGGTCTAATACAACAGTGAATTTGAATGTGGATTATTGATGATGCAAGTTCAGTGTTTGTTATATGTTTGCAATTTACATGAATATGATTCCCTTGGAATGCCGCCGATGAACCGAATGTTCAGGTGCTTGATGACTAGGATGTTTGATTAAGTCGAATCTATTATTTACGGTGTAATCGGCATCTTTCTTTGACTTCCCAATCCAAGGATTTGCTGCTTCAATATCATCATCATCCTGGAGTCTGTCCGATGACGTGTCATCCACCTGTGCAAAAATGCCATTTGGGCGTGTTTATTCATTCTTTCTGGAGAGCCTATTTTCAGGTAAACTATTAGCTGTAAGCATTGGAATAGCATGTAGCCTTCAGCAATACCTTGAAAGTTCTCTCTCTCTCTCTCTCTCTCTCTCTCTCTCTATATATATATATATGTATCTATGTCTGTACGTGTATGTGTCGCCCCTCGCCATCTCTGTCTATGTCATATCGGCAAGTAAAATTTAGTCCGATCCATATCAAAACACAATTTAATCTGTTTATGCATATTATTTCCCTCAACTCCTGGCTCACATTTATGGTTTTACCAGAGTAATCAACTCGACAGCGTGGCTCAGTTATTAGTTCCTATGCCGTAAGTGTTGGGTCGTCTCTGTGTGTGATTCTTGTAACTTAGTTGATCCTTGTTAGCGTTTGGTGTAGAAATTATCAAC
>JAQSVH010182870.1:3296-19217 GCA_029448705.1 Adansonia digitata | reverse complement strand
GTGGTATGGTTGATGGTGAGGCTTTTTAAGGATCAAAATGTGTGGAAAGTTAGGTTCTTGAAGGTTTTCCAATGGTGTTTTGGGGTAGCTACGGGAATGGAATATGGAAGTCAATGAAATAGTGTTTTTGGAAGTGTTTTAGGGCTGAGAATGGCTGAAGGATTTATGGGGATAGGTGAAGAGTTTTTTGGGATTGCTGAAGAGTTTTGTTTTTCCTCTCTGAGGTAGCTGGCTTTTTCTAAGGTAGCTTCCTTTGAGATCACTTTTTCTCTTGGTTCAACCCCTCTTTTTTAGAAGACAATGCAAAGGGCCTCATTAATTTTTTCTTTTGTAGCAGGGTATATCTTTAGTTGCCATTTCAGTTGACTTCCTTCTTATTGGTTCTGCCATGCTAATCAAGGAGGCAAAAAGGCTGTGAAAGCCTGCAAGCTTGAGATATGCCTACCACCCTCTTGCACCTATATATTTTATGAAAGTGACCTTTGTTATTAATTATTTGGACTCCAAAAATTTGTTTAATCCATTAATGAACCCATAGTTAAGGTTTGCAATGTGATAGTTCATTGGTGCAAAAACATGTTTAAATCAGATTTTGAATAGGTAATGCGAAAGCTAAAAGGTGGCTCAAAGTTGCCAAAATGGCCTGCATGTATCAATACATATCACTCTATATCTATACTCAAGGCAAAGTTTATGCATGAGTATTGATACAAGGATACTTGTATCTATACTATAAGCATAAATTATTTCTAGTCTTGAGACTTTGAGACTTGTATCAATACTCTATGGACTTGTATCGATACTCATGCTTGTGTATCGATGCATTTCGCCAAAAATCATAATTTTAGCCACTGCAAAGTCTTGTATCAATGTAATCATGCTAGGTATCGATACCACACCTTAGGTATCAATACCAAACCCTTATGTATCAGTACTACACATGGAAATTCAAAATTTTGGTAACTTCAAAGCCCCGTGACAGTGTTTAAGCACCCATATGACCTGTACATACCTTAAGCTCCTCGAGTTGTCTTATCTTTGTCACAAAAAGAGAAAATTACCCCATTTTTGAAATTTTTCTTTAAAGAAATCCATAGGCATTTTAGGCCTTCCCTAAAAAAACTTTGTTGCCGCGATCATCCCTCAGCTTTATTTCTTTTTTTTTTATTTTGTCACCTTTTACCTAACTTTTAAAATACCAAAAACTGGTCCAGATAAAATGAGGTGTCTACACTTTTGTTTTATGTAAATTAATTGGTCAGCCTTTTCCACTTGCCTTGGCCAAAATTCCTATTCAAACTTAGGCCATGGAATTTAGCCCAACATACTTGAACCATTAAACCAAGCTGTGGGTGCAATATGGGAATAATGGGCCAGATTGTTTTTCCTTGAGTTTAAATCTATAACTTAAACTCTATTTTTATTTCAATAAAAAATATTAATCTAATAAATATAATTATCTAATAACTATAAAATTAGATAAATAAATTGGAAACTAAATTAGCTAGTATATACATCGCTGTGGTTTTTATCTATATAAAATCCTTAATTTAGTTTAAACTATTTTAACTTAATTTTAATCTTGTTTAATAATAATTTTCAAATATTTAATATTACAATAACATTCTAAGGGATAATAGACCAAGAAATAAGATAGAAAATTTTGATTCACAATCAAATTCCTAATCTAGTTGAAATCTTACTTCAACTAGGATAGGGTTTATCCACCTTGATATAACATGTCCTAATTTAGACAGTGTTTTAATAAAACAATCATATTTTTTATGTCTTAATTAGACAACAAAATATAGATCTCACAAATCTAATTTTGTCTCAAAATAAATCTTAATTGGACTATTCAATTCAATCCTCTATTTAAATTACCTTTTATTTAATTAAGTCATACTTAATTAAATCTCAGATTTAATCTAACAATTTCATCTTATTATGTGTAGCCCATTAGGTTCCTAACATGTTGGCAATGAACATAAATAATTGTATACATAAATCAAGAGCAAGATCTAGCAACCCATCATGACCACCTAAATGTTGAAGGGCTAATGTGACCTCCTCGAAACTTTTCAATAACCAACCTATTAGTGTAGTTCGGTCCTTTCATCATATGTCCCAGATTGAGCATGAACATGGTTTAATTTTTACTTATGCTTTCCATGTTAGATATTACAACTTCAGGTTAATGATCATGAATCTTCAAGGAATAATTCCATATAATTCACTATGCTCTAGCCAGAAACTTTAATCTAATTAACTAAAGTTAAGATCATCAAGATATGCCTCTGATTGTCACTAGGAGTGATGAATCCTCTTTAGATCACTCATTCATCTACCACATTTGATGAGCCTTATAAGAATAAAACTCAATGGAAATAAGTCTCTAATGGTTCAAAATAAAAATAGAAAAAAATAAAATATGAAATCTAAAAGTTATAAGGATGGAAGGAATAAACCTTGATTGATTGATAAGAATTCTCATCACAATCAATACAAGGGTTGGACGCCATTTTTAGGGATGAGAAACCTAAAAGGTAAGTCTCACAAACTTGCCACCAAGAAGACTTGGATAAGAAAAAAGAACTAAAAATAATCAGCTACTTTATTGATTAACCTGAATGTCTCATAAACAAGCATAAGTCCCCTATTTATAGTAGAGGATTTGGCCAAAGGCCTTTACAAGAAAGGAAATTGAATCCTATATAATTAATTAAGGTATTGGTTGCTGACAAAGAAAGTAAAATAGTCAATGGAATTAATTTCCTTGCAAGCTATGGAATTGAAACCTCCCTAAAAAAGCATAAAGCCTTGGGAATTAATTAATGATCTGTACACTAAAAATTTCCTAATTTGGATGCTACTGACTTTCTTGCTCAAAAAGACTTCTAAAATCTTTAAAGATCTTCTTTACTGAGCATATAATACACCAAGTTGACTCATTTAGCCCTTGATCGTGTGATTAGGCTTGTATCTCAAACTCCTCCTCCTTTGGGCCTGCTAACTTAGGCCAACCATGATGTGGCACATCATCTCCCCCTTATTGAAAAGGATTTGCCCTTAAATCCACATTATCTCCATTATCCATGGTGTCTTCCAAATAGCATGTAAGATCTTGAACATTAAATGTAGTACTTACATTGCATTCTTCTGGTAGGTCAAGCTTGTAAGCATTATCATTTACCTTTTTAAAGACCCTAAAAGGACCATCAGCCCATAACAACAATTTAGACTTCCTTTGATTAGGAAACCTCTCCTTGCAAAAATGAATCCATACAAGATCTTTTGGTTTGAATAAAACTTTTTTTCTCCTTTTGTTTGTCGATCTTTTATAAGCTTTGTTCTTCTTCTCGATCTATTTTCTAACTTTCTTGTGCATATTCTTCACCATTTGAGCCTTCTTAGCTCCATCTATACAACTCCTCTCACTAATTAGTATTGGTGCTAAATCAATAGGTGCAGTTGGGTTAAAACCATAGACCACTTTAAAAAGAGAACACTTAATAGCACTGTGTACATTACCATTATAAGCAAACTCTACGTATGGCAAGCACTCATCCTAATTCTTTAGGTTCTTATTAACCATCGTCCTAAGCAAAGCTAAAAGTGTTCTATTCACCAACTTGGTTTGCCCATCAATTTATGGATGATAAGCCATGCTAAATAATAACTTGGTTCCAAGCTTTTTCCACAAAGCCTTTCATATGTAGCTTAGAAACTTAGCATCATGATTAGAAAATGCTCTTAGGAATCTCATGTAATCAAACTATTTCCTTAAAGAACAAATCAGCTACATGGCTGGCATCATTAGTTTTATGGCATGGAATGAAGTGTGACATCTTCAAAAAGTGATTAACTACAACCATTACCGAATTTTTTCCCCATGATGTCTTAGGTAAACCTAAAACAAAATTCATGCTTACATGTTCCCAGGGATGTTCAGGTACAGGCAAAGGCATGTATAACCCTTGTGCCATCTCCTTGCTCTTCGCCTTTTTGCACGTGACATCTTTCTATAATTTTATGAACATCTCTATTCATTGTTAGCCAATAAAAGTGTGCTTTCAATGCTTCTAATGTCTTCTTTTCACCAAAATGTCCAGCAAGACATCCACTATGAGCTTCATGCATAAAAAACTCTTGAATTGAACAAAAAAGAATGAATAATCAACTAGACTTGAAGAGAAATCCTTTTTGTTGAAAATAACCCTCTTTTGTTCCCTTCGTGCACTCTTCATAGATCTTTGCAAAGTACGGGTCCTCTTTGTACAATTATATCATCAAATCAAACCCTATTAACCTTGTATTAAGCTTTGAGATTAGTGCAAACCTTCAGGAAAGTGCATTAGCTACAATGTTGACATTCTTTTTCTTATATTGATTACATAGGGAAACGTCTCCAAGAACTCCATCCACTAGGCATGCCTCGTATTTAGCTTGCTTTACCCCTTCAAATGTTTCAATGACTCAGGATCTGTATGAATCACAAACTCTTTCAGTAATAAGTAATGTTGCCAAGTTTTAAAGGCTCAAATCAGTGCATAAAACTCTTTACCATTCGTTGAGTGGTTAAGATGAAAACCACTCAACTTCTCACTAAAATAGGCAATGAGAGACCCATCTTGCTTCAGAACAGCTGCAATCCCAACTCTTGATGCATCACACTCTACTTCAAAAATCTTAGAGAAATCAAGTGTAGGAGCCAAACTTAACTTCTCACATCAAAACTTTGTTATGTTGTGTCAGTCCACTTAAACTCAGTTTCCTTCTTTATGCACTCAGTCGAAAGGGCTATAATGATGCTGAAATTTTTCACAGAGCATCTATAAAAGGATACCAAGCCATGAAAACTCCGAACTTTAGCAACATTAGTAGGATTGGCCACTCTTTGATAGCTTTAACCTTCTCTTCATCAACCTTCACTCAATTTTAGGAAATGACATAGCCAAGAAAACTAGATGATCTTTATAAAAGGTCTACTTTTTAAGTTTGGCAAACAGCTTCTCTTCTCTAAGCACTTCAAACACCTTTATAAGATGCTCTATATGTTCATCAAAGCTCCTGCTATAGATAAGTATGTCATCAAAATAAACAACAACAAAATGACCAATGAATTTTCGTAAAACATGATTCATTAGTTGCATGAATGTGATAGAAGCATTAGACAAGCCAAAGGGCATGACTGTCCATTCATACAACCTAAACTTAGTCTTGAAGGTTGTTTTCCATTCATCACTTTCTTTCATTCGAATTTGATGGTATGCACTCTTGAGATCAATCTTTGAAAAGATAGAGGAGCCATGCAACTCATCCAACATGTCATCAAGCCTTGGAATAGGATAGGGGTATTTGACTGTAATTTTGTTAATAGCTTAGCTATTTACGCACATGCGCATAGATCCGTCCTTCTTAGGCACCAAAAAAGCTAAAACTGCATATGGACTCATGGACTCTTTAACAAAGCCTTTCTCCATCAACTCCATTACTTACCGGTGGAGCTCCTTAGCATCTTCTGGGTTGCATCGATATGCTGGTTTATTGGGTCAGGTCGAACTAGGTATAAGATCAATCTGATGCTCTATTCCATGAATTAGTGGTAACTCTTTTAAAAGTTCTCCGAGAAAACATCCAAAAATTCCTTCAATATCTTATCTAATTTTGATGGACAGCTTCACCTTCCCCTGAAATCTTTTTAACTATCAACAAGTAAATAATCTCATTAGATATTAGAGCATGTTTTACCTCCCCCTTGTTGGAAAATAAGCTTTCCTTCATTACTTTTGAGAGAGCCAACTGGTCTTGCATTACCTGAAAAAGACTAAGAGGTGTCAATAGCACACATTTGCCATCCTTAGAAATAGAATACGTGTTTGCACGCTGATGATGTAGAATGTCTCGATCAAACTACCAAGGTCTTCTAAGAAGCACGTGGCTAGCATTCATTGGTACCTTGTCACATGTTACTTCATCCCTGTACCTTCCTATGGTAAATGGCAACTACACTTGTTCTATAATCCTTAGGTCTCCCTTGTTGTTTAGCCATTGCAAACAATAAGGACGTGGATGCTTAGTAGTAGTGAGGTTTAATTTATTAACCAATGTAGTAAAGGCTACATTAATGCAACTCTCTCCATCAATAATTAAACCACATACCTTACCATTAATGTTACAATTGGTGTGAAAGATATTCTTCTGATGTTTCTCCTCTTTCTTTGATTGTATGGATAGATTGTGACGAATAACAAGCAATTCTCATTCTTCAAGAGGTGTGACTTGCTTTTCTTCTAATTCTTCTTCTTGATCTAATTTATCTTCACTAACAACTTCTTCAACTGGTTCATGAATGATCATTACCTCTTTGTTAGGACATTAAGAAGCTATGTGTCCAAGCTCGAGGCATTTAAGACACTTGATGTCATGACTTCTTATTGATGATTGGGAATTTTCAACTTTTTTCCCCTTTTGTTAACCACGATCACCTTAGTAGGATCCTTCGTTTCTTCAGGTTTCATGATCATTTTTGAGATATAAGATGAAAAAGAAGATGAGGTATAAGGTTTATTTACCCTAGAGAAGTCTCTCATCTAATATGGGTTATGGTTGTAACTCCACTGAATCTACAATCTCTTTATGCAACCTACTAAGGAATCTTACAATGGTTTATTCTTGAGCCTCTTGCAGCTTACACCGTATCATTAACATCTTGCTTCTTATTACAAAGCTTACAACTTGAGTAATAACTCTTACTTATAGTATTAAGGTACAAACCTCTTTTCCATATGCCTCTTCATAAGTCTCCAGGTCAAAATTGGATTTTTTTTCTTTATACCCTTCTTTGTGCCTTCAGATTTTCCCACCACAGATTAGCATAATCATTAAACTCTAGAGCTACGAGTTTTACCTTTTTAGCCTAGGTGTATTCTTGATACTCAAGGACTTTCCCAACATATTGTACCCATTCCAAGTACTCTTCGGGAGAACTTGTTTCACAAAAAGTGGAATCTTTATCTTGATATTATTAAAGGTTCTTAGATGCCAGTGTTGCCTTGGTGTCTCTTTAGGTTCATCTCCTATGCACGGATTGCCAAACTCATCACCCTATCATGATTAACCTTTCGTTATTGCAGCTGATTGTTTTATGGCTTCACAACTAATCTTTTCACCAAATGCACAAGCTGATCCATGCATGTATGAAGCTCTTTGTTATTACATTCAAGGGCTACAAGATGAGCTTGTTCAAAACTTATTCCTTGCTGCAATCTCAGATTTGATGGTTTATGGGTCTAACTACCTTCTGATATGGTGTTTATCACTCTAAAACCCCAAAAACCTTAGCTCTGATGCTAATAATGATGAGCCTTATAAGAATAAAACTCAATGGAAATAAGTCTCTAATGGTTCAAAATGAAAATAGAAGAAAATAAAATTTGAAATCTGAAAGTTAAAAGGATGGAAGGAATAAACCATGATTGATTCATAAGAATTCCGGCCACAATAAATACAAGGGTCAGATGCCACTTCTAGGGATGAGAAACCTAAAAGATAAGTCTCACAAACTCACCACCAAAAAGACTTGGATAAGAAAAAAGAACTAAAAATAATCAACTACTTTATTGATCAACTCTGAATGTCTTATAAACAAGCATAAGGTCCCCTATTTATAGTAGAGGATTTGGCCAAAAGCCTTTACAAGAAAGAAAATTGAATCCTAAATTATTAAATAAGGTATTGCTTGCTGATAAAGAAAGTAAAATAGTCAATGGAATTAATTTCTTTGCAAGCTAAGGAATTAAAACCTTTCAAAAAAAAATAAAGCCTTGGGAATTAAGTAATGATCTATACATTAAAAATTTCCTAATTTGGATGCTGCTAACTTTTTTTACTGTAAAAGACTTCTAAAATCTTCAAGGATCTTCTTACTGAGCATATAATACACCAAGTTGACTCATTTAGCCCTTGATCGTGTGGTTAGACCTATATACTCAAACTCCTCCTCCTTTGGGCCTGCTAACTTAGGCCAACCATGATGTGGCACATTAATATTATTCATGCCATACCCAAACCACCTTACCATAAGCATCCATCTATTATGGACCCATTCATAATGATTTCTAAGTATAACACTCCTTATGCAAGATAACCTAGTGTCACAAGTCTAAGGACTATTATACATGACTGGCACATTATAGCATATTACGTAAGCACTTAAGTGACTAATACTAATTAAAGTTCTCATTCGAGCCATGTTCAGTAAACTTCTTTCCATAAAATAAGCACCCACTTGCCATCCTAAGTATCTCTCATAGTTCAACCTATGAGATTAGTTGGTTACTTTCTAAGTAAAAAGGCTTAACATGATTTGGTCTTTGAGCATTGCCAATGCCCTATCCTGACAATACGATAACTAATAATATTTTGAAGAATTAGGCTTTGATGCATAAAAATCTTATAATTACAACACATTGTGATTCTTTTGCAAGGCCTTTTAAACCTAAAGGCTTATCCAATTAGTGTTTTCATGATAGCCATGCCACTAACATGAAAGAAAACATTATATTACTTTAACTAGTAACGTCTATGCAGTTAATTGACTATGTATCCCATGTCCCAATTTGATTGGTTTAAGGGAATACACTAAAAGAAAAAAACATGAAACTTTAATAATCATTTTTAGAGTAGATTCTTTATTGATTGGGGTGGGTGTCGGCCCTTCGTACTAAATAACTAAAGGTTGACAAATCCAATATGAGAGTTGTGAAGGTCTTCCTTTAATCATATTCATGACTTCTTACATCCTTTTCTTAAGCTCTTTGTAGAACTCAATCCCTTTAATGTTCATCATTTTTTACACCATAGCTTTAAATTGGATACAAATTTGAAAAGTATACTAAAAATCGTATGAAATTAACAAAAATAAGTTGGGTCAGTTCCTCTTTTTCTCATCTTTCTTCACTTGAACATATCATTTTGACCTTCATTAAGGGTTGCCATACTGTCAACATTAGGGTTTTAACTTTATTGATGCTTCTTACCACCTAATAGGCCTTTGTCAATGTACTTAATAATTAGTAATGAATCCTCTCTAGATTACCCATCTATCTTCATATGCTTTATGTCATACCCAAAATACCCTACCTTAGTCATTACTTATTATAATTAGTTTTAGATAAATTAAAGTATGACACTCCGTATACAAGATGACTTGTATCACAAGTCTAAGATCGATTACTTCGTAAGCAAGAGGACATAACATGTGATAGTCTTTGAGCATTGCCAATGCCTTGTCTTGACAATATAATAACTTGGAATAGTTTTTAGGCATATGGCTTTAATGCATAAGAATCCAATAATTGTAACTCATTTCAATTCCTTTGCAAAGCCTTTTATGTTTCACATGCTTCATCCAATTAGGGGTTTCATTATTGTTAGTTGTAGACACTTAATTTTGTTCAAGCCCCTTTTTTGATAGTTTTAAATATCCAAGATGGAGAATCTAGCCGTCATCCAAGTGAGCTTTAACTTCCTCCAGGTAGACTAGGCATTTTCAAGATCTATTTGATCATATCTAAATGATTCTTCATGCTTGTACTAGAAAAATCGCCATTTCGAGGCTTGTCGAGAACAAATATTGGATAAAAAATGAATAATAATGTAAAAAATTAATATTTAAAATTATTCTTTCAAAATTTTAAAACTCATTTTTTATACGATGTTATAATCAAATTTTTAATTTTTAGAGATTTTTTTAGATTTTTTAGGGAAATTTTGAGAGTTAACTGTCGTATATTTTTACTAATACTCGTGTAAAATCTATGCCAATACTCACTCTAAAAAATCTAGAATATTTAACAAAAAATACATATTAGCATACAATACCACGAGGCGTCAAATTGTTAATTTTAATATTTAATTTTGAATTTTCACAGTACCTCAGGTTTTCTATTTTGAAAATTTTCAATTAAAATTTGTTTTGGGTTTAATATTTTTACTTTTATTATTTTATGAATTAATATTTTGAATAACATGTTGGACTAAACTCATTTTTGTAAACATTTGAATATATTTTTGGAATTTTCTCATCTCTAAAATATGAATTTTTTATCTATAAAATTTTTTAGAATTTAAAGTTTTAAATACCTTCACATATTTCAACAGAACATTTTGGTTATAGCTTTTTGAAATTCTAATTCATTTCTATTAAATATATTTTTTCTATAAGGATTTTTTGTAAAATTTTACAAGTTTGGATTTTTTTTAATTGCATTTTTCTTGCACATAAAATTTCTCAAAATTTTCTTTTAGAATTTTTATTTGGAAATGTTATTAGTTTTATTTTTTTAATGGGCCAAAATATTTTTTTTCCATTTCATGGGCTTCAAAACTCAGTAATTTTCCTAACTGCCTAATTAGCCCATTAACTTTCCAACAAGCCCTACAAGTGCATTTTTGTTTTCTAACAAGCTCAACAAGCTTATTTTGATTAAATTTTTAATTAAATTTGTTATGTCAAATTTTATTTCTTGAACATGTAATTTTTCAGTTGTTACAATTTAGTCATCATAATTTTATCTAATTTAGATTTTTTTTTCCTTATCTTATCTTTATCATCATGGATTATAGAATTGCTGCAATAGCTCTTGCATGATGAGCTTGAAAAAATGACAAAAGTTAAACTTTATAAGAAAAGGCAAAAAAATCCAAAAAAGTAAAAAAATAAAATAAAATAAAGAAACTTCCGAACAAGAGGGATTTCAGCTAATATTAGCTGATTCTCCCCTTTATAAATAAGGGGGAGGATATTTATTTGAAGAAAAAATGCTTCAATATAAGAGAAACACCAAGGAACCTAGTTTATTTTTAAGTTTTTCAAGCTTTTTAAGTAAATTCACTTGGAAAACTTTTTATTATTGTTCATTTCAAGCTTGTTTCATCCTTTTAGTGAGATTTGTGACTATTTGGGCTCATGGATTTTGATCCATGTTGAAAGGCCAAGTATGAAAGCCATGATCAAAGTTTCTCGATTTCATTGTTATATTTGATTTTTATAAGCAATAAGTTAATATTCATTAATATGATTCATGTTTATTGAAAGATATAATGTTAGTTTCATATGTATTTTTTTCTATTTTTCTTGGCATTTTCATGTTGATTTTTGTTGATATGTCATGATTTATCATGATTTAACGTAGATTTAAGCTTGGTAGAAATTTATCATGATTTATCGTAGATTTAAGCTTGGTAGAAATTTATCATATGTATTTATATTGATATTCATGAAATTATGTGATGAAAAAAATTGTTTTTGGTTGTTTTTAAGGGCTAGCCGAATATGATGATGACCTTTGATGGGATTTATTTCTTGTTTTTGTAATATTTTCAACTATTTTCCCATGTTTGAAACTTGTAGGGCCTAAAAATAATTTTGCCAAAAATTTTAAAGGCCTTGAAAGGGTAATTCCATGCTTGGCTGAAACTACCTTGGATGATTTTGTGATTTTTTTTTTATTTTTAGGTTATTTTATAATTATGGAAAGTTTAGGGCTAAATTGTACAAATGAAAAAAATTTGTTTCAAGGCTTATCATGTTTGGCTGAATGCATCATGTATCCTTGGAGATGTATCTCATGCATTTTTAACATGTTACATATTAAACATTTTTTAGCCTTTAGAGGTCTTTTTACAATTTTAAAAAATTCTAAGGACTTGGTTGCAAAAAACTAAAATATTATTCTAAGGCTAAAGGTTTTTTGCTAAATGCTTTTGATGATTTGGTATGTTTTCTATGCTTGATTTGTTGTGTTTGGTATTTGATTTTGTGTTTTGTTTCATGTAGGAACCATTTTGCAATGTTAGTAGAGTTTAGGGACTATTTAGTAAAGCCTAGCATTTTAGGGTCACAATGGTCTTTTCCTATATCAAATTCCCTAACAAGGGTATTTTAGTCATTTTTGGATCATTTCTTACATTTTTAGTCATTTTAGGCTTAAATTGCAATTTTGATAAATTTAATTTAAGGTTAAATTATCATTTCTTATCATTTTTAAGTCTTTTAGGGTTACCAAGATGCTTCATGATGAAAGGTAGTGTCTAGAGGCATTTTAGTCATTTAGCATAAAATCAAGTCATTTATGATCACTAAGGACTTATAGGTCAGAGGGAGATAATACAGACAGTTTGCCCCTTTATAATCATTATCGAATCCTTTAGGGTAGTAGGATACTTATATGTCAAAGGTGCACCTTAGGAGATTTCAGTAATTTACCCTAGAACTGATTTCTTTATGATCACCAAGATACTTTTATGTCGAAGATGCAAAATCGAATAGGTTCATCTTTTTATGAAGTTATCGAGTCATTTAGGGTTACCTAGATACTTTAACGTTGAATTTAGACCTTGGAGACATTTTAATAATTTACATTAGAACCAAGTCCTATGCAATCAACGAGATACTTCTATATTGAAGATGCATAGTAGGAATAGGTTCGTTCTTTTATGATGTCATGAGTCCTTTAGGTTACCGAGATACTTTCACATTGAAGGTATACCTTAGGGTAATTTGCCTTAACACCAAGTCTTTAAAGGTCATCAGGTTTCTTCTACGTCAAAGGTGTACTTTAAAGGTCCTTAGGATAAGTTTTATTATAAAATCAGAATTTTTAAAATTAAGGCAATGTCTCCAATTTAAAATAATACATGAAATTTTCTTAGCATATTAGAGGAGTTTTACGAATTATTTTAATAATGAGATATCCCTTTTTTAAAATCAGAATCAGGATTTTTCATGAATTTTGTAAAAGTAAAACCTTTTGTATTCCTCCAGCCCTCCAATGGGGTGTGAAAGATATTTTGATTTTTAAAACCTTCCATATTCCTCCAGCCCTCGATGGGGTACAGAAGAGATAATGATAAAGCATTCCGTATTCCTCTAGCCCTCCAATGGTGTGTAGAAGAGATAATGATAAAACCTTTTGTGTTCTTACAATCATCTAGTAGGGTGTGAAAGATATTTTGATTTTCAAAAATATTAAAACCCAATTTTCACATGTGGAATAATAAATTTGTTTTATAAAATTTTATTTTTGATATGTGGGAATTATAATTAAATGTCAAATTTTGAAACTGAAAAAGAATCAAAATTTAAGTTAACATGTGATTAATAAAATACCGATTCCCAAGTGTCATGAAAGGGAATGATCCTTACTCATGATTATAATCAACAGTTGAACCTTTGTAAATGATCTCTACTATTGTCGCAGACTTCAAAGCTTGTTTTTAAGGTTTTGTAACCCTCAAAATACAAACTTCAATAGGTGATCAATCTCACCTAGCCAAAATACATTTGCAGTAACTCCAAAATAAATGATCATTTCATATAACTATTTAGAGTTAAGTCGAGTGAGCGATTCATCTCAATAGCTTAGTCCCTGAATATAAAAAGAAAGAATAATAATGTTATGGCCCCTAAAATTGGAGAAATAATGATATATAGATATATATAGATATATATATATTGGAACGAAGGGTACACCCCCTTTTAAGTCCACCTGGTCAGGATTCATATCTCAGCCATGTTGGACAGCTTGGTGATCTTGCTCGGAAGAGGTTAAAGAGTCAGGCCTATAATTAATTACATGTTAACTAAATTTTAATTAATTTGGTTTCAACCAATATTTAACTATAATTCTCAGTATTTCCAAAATAAAGAAAAAAATTTTCCTTTTTGATTTATAAGAAAATTTTGTTATATATTTTTCATATCTTTCACTAACCATTTTGTTTTCTTTACAGCATTATTTTTATTAATCATTTAGGATAAGGGTTTTTATTATTTTTGGAAGTGTCAAGTCATAAAAGGTATGTTTGCTACCCCGCACACACTATGCACATGCAAACCATTAGATTCTCTTCCAAGCATATAGAGATGGGGCATAGGTTACCTAATATTTTAAGGGAGGATGAAGTAGCTCTACCTTTTGAGGTGTTAGCCTCTGTCTATGCTAATGAAAAACCTACCAAGTTTAAATTCCAACGCATGCCCAAGGTGTTAGCCTTGTTACGGGCATGAAAGATACTCTTACTTGAATTGAACCCTTGCTAACATAAACCTAAGATGGGTAAGGATTAAGGTACCTCATTAGTTCTTTTCAGACTCAAGGATCAATTCAAGAACCTATTTAAATGTCCAACTCAAACCGCATGCAATGAACTATAATGGCTAACCCAGTTAGAGCCATACCTAATTCTAGAGATTATCGAACCAGGTACACACAGGGGAACGTTTCTTACCCTTTCCTTTTTATTTTATGTTCAGAGCATGTAAATTAGGTGATAATGATTAAAAATCATCGTTTGCGGTAAAATTTTTGTTTCACCTCAAAAGGTGCCATGATTATTTTAATTCAAATATTAAGTGATATAAACGAATATTGTCACTCATAATGTGCTTAGTTCTTTTCTCCTTGCAAACCATTGTGCAGCCTTAACTACATAGTCTAGATGTACAGGTTATGTTATAATGTTTGTACATCATCGCTAATAAAAAGGCCATTTTATTTACCCCCACTAGCATCATAATGCCTAAAAGGGTCTAGTTAGGGCAAGATCTTTTTGCATAAATTTTTAATTTCCCATGCTAATCTTTTTTTCACTTTATACACAGAATAATGATGAATAAGCATTTTGCCGCTTATAATAAGATTGACCTTTTTTCCTTAAGACACCACAATGCCGTAATTTTATTTTTGAGGTAATCTTTTTTGAAAATAGGCTTTTCATATATATTTATTTGTATCACTTTGTTACAAACTTTTCTCTGATTTCATCTTTGCAGGGCAGAATGAATGTTTTCTCAAATTTAAGAGTTCTCTAAAAGAATTTTCTTTCAAATAAGAAGTTTCAAGACAATCAAACGTCATTGACCATTAAAGATGAATTTTTAGCATGCCTAGAAAGGATAAAGTCAAACCATTATGAAACATAAGAAAGATTGATGAAATGGCAAGAGGAAATGTAAGTATAATTTTTAAATTGCTAAAAATAATGATCACTAGAGGGAAAAAGTTTGAAAATGTAAATTCAAAAGATCAAAAGAATCACCCTAATATTACTATCGCTGATCCAAAGTAGATAAGCAACCACCAGTAGAAGTAATGGCTGCTGGAGGGAAAGAGTTTGAAAATATGAATTTAGGAAATTAAAGGAATTACCCTAATATTGCTGCCGGATCATCTAGGGCAAAAAAGTAACCCTTATTTTGAAAAAGCCTTGTCTTTAAAATGACATCATTTTAAGAAACATGTATATTGAATGTTTTAATAAGGTAAGAATGTTTTCAAAAAGCAAATATTTTCAAAAACATGATAATGAAAAGTCTTAAGAACACTAACGATCAATCCTAAAAATGAGCTTGTACCATTGCATTCATTTCCCTATGAAAAAAAATCATGATCATTTTAAAGATACTTCAGAAAATAACTTTAAAGTTCCTAAATAACTTTAAACTTCAGGAAAATAAAAGAACCACCAGTGTCACCTATGGGACTTACCAAAATTTTGCAATGAGGAAAACCATTTGGAAGAAATTTAGGACACCTAAAAATCCCTAAGTACCCAAGGGTGTCAACTCTTAGTTACAGAGATTGAATTCGAAAGTTAAATTCACCCTTTCTCCAACTTGACCTTTTGATCCTAAGCCTCTTATGTCTAATCTTGGTACTTGTTGAAGAGCTAATGTTTAGAAGGACTAAAGGAACATCAAATTGCTCTAATTTTCAAAAATTTCACACTTCATACGAACTTATCCATTCGTGCCTAAGAAAATAGGGCATGTATCCAATCCACCTTGAAACTTTTGGGTCAATTTAAAGTTTTTTAAGCTTTTCAACCCATCCTGAGGAAAACATAGATTATGAT
>JAQSVH010182859.1:0-13176 GCA_029448705.1 Adansonia digitata | reverse complement strand
TCAAGATTAAGTTTAAGTTTAAATCTTGAATAGATATTTAGGTTTCTTGATCTTAAAGATTGATCAAAATCATGAAATATAATCTTATTTATAGGGTCTCGGATTAGTTTTTGGGATTTGTTTCCATTACCACATTCATGTGTTATAAATTTTGTTGTAATCTAATTACTTGCTGGTTCGAGACTTCCTATAAATGGTATGAGAAACTCCTTGCATTGATTTGATTAATCTTATGACCTAGTTGTTACTGATTAAAGATCTTATTATTTTTATGCTATCTTGATTTGTTCTTGAATTTAAAAATTAAAGAAAATTGTTTCTTTCTTATTTTTAAATTTCCAAAATATTAATTCATGTTTATTATTTAATTTTAATTAGTTAAAATATAATTTTATTACTTAGGTTGACATTGGAGTCATCGGTTGATAATTTGGTGTTAACTAGTGCTAGATTGGCTCCATTTTGGTGTTTTAAAAGGGTTGGTTTCTGGGGCAACCATTGCTACAATTTCTTCCTTGTTTTTTTCACTTGAAGGTGTCATGAAAGGTTCATAATATTTTCTAGAAAAATCATGTTAAAATCATAATTGAAAATGTTTTAATTCTAGGCTAAAACAAGTGCACTAGGTTGCTTAAGGCTTGTGGCATCTTATCTTTTTCCTTGGATCTTGGTCTGGCACCAATGGCAGTAAAAAGTTGCACTAAATTTTCTTTATTTTCAGAAATTTAGTGTTTCAGTTGAAGTAAGATGGTTAAGATAACTATGCACAGGATAGAGTCCTAGTTGGATGAGGATTCCTCCAAGATTACACCAAACAAATTCATACTTGGGTTAAGACTCTTCCAATTTTAATGTTCTTAAGATTTAAAATCTAACATGATCAGATTAAAATAAAAAAGATGATAAAGTTAGCATGTTTGGCACAATACACCTCATTAAGAAGTTAAATTCAATTAAAACTCTTACAAATTATCAAACATCTAAATATCTAATTGTATTATTTTTCTTAAGTTGTTTAAGATATAAATTGGATAATATAATAAACATGGAATTAAAATTCAATTAATTTGATTAATTAAAAAATATTTAATTTAAATGATTAAATCTATTTTGAATAGGTTTTATTTTAATATGACTAGAATAAATATTGATCATGTATGAAAATTATTTTTTAATTAAATATTAAATACGGATCAATTATTTTGAACAAGATTTATTCTTATATGCTAATCATGCATAATAGTTCTAAGACTTGAGATATCAGGTCAGCATGTATACATAGTGTTATACTTAGATTTATCTAAAATAGATCCGCACTGAATGGATGCTTAAGGTACATTGGGTATGACATGAAGCATACGGAGGATGAATGAGTGATCCAGAAAGGATTCACCACGTCAAGTGACAATTGAGACATATGTCAAGTGATTTTTATAGACAACCTATTTTGTTCGAACCAATATCTGAGGCATTAAAGGTCATTATTCAGGATGTAATCAAGTTCATTTGAGCAACCATGGATAGATCCCCCATCATTCCTAGCCATGATAAGAGGTTTAGATAACCAAAGGTATGTAAAAGTCACATTTGTGCGTGTAGTTATCGATACAAGGCTCAATATCCTCAATTTCAAAATCTTGCTATTTGTATCGATACCAAAAGGGCATAGTATCGATATTGACGCTTTTATCAATAACAAGAGGGTTTGTATCGATACAAGTTTATATCATAGCTAAAATCATGATTTTTGGCCAAAATGTATCGATATACTAATGGTAGTATCGATACAATTTGTGTGGTACTGATATAGGCCTTCCAGTCTCAAGACTGGAAAGAATTTTTACTTTATGTATTGATACAGGCCAAGTTGTATCAATATTGGAAGGCAAAATTTGCTTTATATACCGATACAAGCCATGTTGTATCAATTTTGAAAGGTAAAATTTACTCTTCATATTGATACACTAAGGCATTTTTGCCTAATTAATGCCATTTTTAGCCCTTGAACCATTGATTTAAAAATTCAATTTGGACACATTTCTGGAACCAAAATCATCAAGATTCATACAAGGCCACAACATTAGACTTATGATTAGATCAAATGAATTTTAAGGCCCAAAATGATTAGAAAATAGGACATTTAACATGGTTTGCTTAAGGCATGCTTGGTTTTTCTCCATTTTGTAGACCTTCTCAGCCCCTCTACTTCACTACACTACTTGCTGCAGCCAAACAAATCTAGTTAATTAGGCATAGTACCTAGGGCTATTACGTGGTACATGGAGAAGAGTGATAAAATACCCTTACTTTGGCTTTAAAAAACCTTAGCTAACCATGTACATATAAAAAACAAAGAGGCTTAGCAGACTATACATACTCTTCTTAATTCTACCAACTCTTCAAAACATTCATCAACCACCAAAAAACCAAAATCACTCTCTATTTTCGTAGCTCTTTCAAACCACCACCAAAAACCCTTCAAACTCCCCTCTATTAATACCATAACCAAAACCTCCCTCTTTTCACTCTTGTTTTGCTAACCAAGAGGAAAAAGAAAAAAAAAAAGGAAAAAAGTGAGCTTAAAGCTATTATTCAAAGGAAAGGCTAAGACTTAAGGCTTTTAGGTATATTTTCCTCGTCAAACTCCATTTCTTTTCTATTTTTCACCATTTGCATCATTTTAGTGTTCCAATCACGTTACCATGAGCATTATAGGACTCTTATGCATTATTGTGGCCTCAGATATGGGAGTCCTAGGACCTTGATAATCTTTTTTGTGCTTTAATGTTGCCTGGGTGATCAAACATGCCATCTTTTATTTTTGTGATCAAACTAGCCCTTAGTCATGCATTTTATCGTGTTTCATTTACTTTCACATGCTAAACTCATGTTTGAATTATTGTCACAACATGTTTTGAGCTTATTCATGCATTTCCTAGCATTTTGGTATGTTTTATGGGATAAACTACGATCTTGAAAATTCTAGTCAAACTTTTCCTTACTTAAACATGTTCATATCACCTTTTAGGGCATGATTCTTGATGTCATTCATGAAATTAACATTTTGCACGCATGTCATTTGTCAATTTTTTGCATTTTTTTATCTTTTTCATGTCAAAAATGTCATCTTTCTATGTTTAAATGTGCTATCCATGTTTATTTTCATGTATGTCACATTTAGATCATAGCATGTTTTTCAAGGTGTTTGCTTTGCTACAAAAATCTAATTCCAAAACCACCATGTTAAGTTTTTATTACCTTTAATAAATAGAGATTAACATGGATTTAATGTTTTCACTAAATTATTCCTCTATCCTTGGGGATAAATCAAGCTTTCCATATTTGGATCCATGGTTGAGTAAGGTTAAAAATTTTGATTTTCAAAATAAAATAGCTCTTTTACTTGGTTTAAAGTGTTTGTGCCTTAATTGTGAGGTCTACTATCCCTTACTAGTGACTTTGGTTAATGGCCTATTCTATTATCCCAAACAACTCTGAGATTGTGTGAATGAGCTTGTGAAGCCACTGTCACTGACCTTCTTTGTTATGAACATTTGACTGTCTGTAATCTAAGCCTAGTATTAGAAAACCCAAAAATGAAGAAAAACTCCCTTATTTTGCCCTGGCAACATTATGGCCATAACTTGAAAAATCATTTTTGAGCCTTCCCTTAATGCATATCGAATTATCTTTTAAACGATGTCTTATTTTCCCTTAAACCATTCTGGATATAGGAGTTAAGATTTTTTGAACCTTTGCTATACGGAGCCCTAGATTAGCGATTTACATTTTTGTTGGGCTATTTCGGCCTACTAAATGATTTTTATATATTTTTAAAACATTTTCCAAAAACTTTCTTGAAATTCCTTTTTCACAAAGATATCATTTTCTATTTAACAATTTCAAATGAGTCAGAGGTGATTTTTCAAAGTTCATTACACCCTTTGCCCTACATATGATGCTGGTATTGAACCAAACTCAATTTCAAAACTTAATTCCACCTAGGAAGTAATATTTTGGAATTTTTGGGATATTGTTATTTTAATCCTTATCGAGTTATCTTATAAAGACATCTCATTTTCCCTTTAAAGCTTTCGAATGAACCTGGAATAAATTCAGGAAAGGAAATAGTGCGATATTGTCCTATGCTTTTGAAGTTAAGAATTAAAATAATTTCTTGAACCATTTTCTCGAGGAATTCGAATGCCTTAAAATGCATTCGATTAATTCCCCATAGAGCCAAGTGTCACAAAACAGGTCCTACAAAGCTTGAATCAAAGCCAAACAAAAGAAAATTAAATTTATCTTTTATTCAAATTACTAGTTTTAATTTTAAAATACTTATTTTCATTAAAAATATTCTTTCTTTTAAAAAAATTACTAAAATTTTCATCTTTGGGGATACTCTAACCTCCTCCTCCAAGGGGATACTTCAAACTTGCTTTTACAAACTTTGTTCAAGTTTCAAAATTACTAAAATTTTTCCATTAGGGATACTCTAACCTTATATTCTGAGGGTATAATACAATCTCTCTTTTTACTAAAAAAATTCAAATTCTTTCTCTCCCTGAACTTCCTGGGCCTTTTAATCAAAATTTTCTTTTTCATACCTTAAGCAACTATTGAGTTTAAATTCATTTCAAAATTGTCATTCTGGTTATTCCTTAATAATCAAAGACAATTATGAGATACATTTTGACAATCCCTCCTTTTTATGCTTTGGTGGGGTTTTTTTTTTTGCAATATTATTATATTCTTTTAATCTTACTAACATGTTTCCCTTTACGATGTCCATTTTCTATTTATATTTCCAAATTATAAAGCAATGTTCCATTTCATTATATATCTAGTACTTGACATGAAATATCTAATTTTCAAAATTAAATCTAGGTATCATTTTCATAAAAAATCCTAATGTTTCGTACATCTCTAAGGCACAAACATGATTTAAATTTTCCTTAAAAACCTTGGTTTATAAATTTTACATAAAATTCATCAAGTAAAAAGGGATTATATCAAAATAATGACAAGTTAAAATTGAAGAAACCAAAACCAACGTAAGACATGGCTAGTGGATAATAATTTCTAGCATCATTAAGGTGCTATCATTAAGGTGTTAATCTTTCCCTACATGTAACCAACTATCAAACTTAACTAATGAATCTTTAGACCTTGTAGACCTTGAAATCGATGGTTCGAGTTTCATAACTTCGAATATTGTTTTCAATAAGCATCCAATCATGCCTAGCCTAAAATGATCAGTGGCAACTCAAAGTCTTTAACCATTTCATGGCGGCCATCCAAGATCGATTCAACTAGCAATTCATCTGATGATTTTTCCCCTCGATATTATTTCATTATGCCTAATTTAAATCTCGATTAAGGGATAACCAAAAAGCAGTTCTTTTTTAAATTGTGCGTGTCACCATCCAAGCAATTTGGGTGTTTTGTTGGAGGCACAACGCGATAGCTTGGCAATTCCACTAGGGATAATTTAGGGAGTTAGGCCTCAGACCGTTTATATCTTGTTTGGTCATCGGTTCTTCAAGTTTAGTCATTATTTAGCTATAACCCTCTTTTATCTTTGTCTACCAATCTTTTACTTTCCATGATTTTTTTAATCGTTAAGGACTATTTTGTTCCTGAATAGATAATGATTTGATAAAGTACAGTAATAAGGGGAAATAAATAGGTTTAATTATTTCCCAACATACACTAGGGACTCACATTTGTATTAGGTTTTCAATAAACTCTATGATTGGATTAAGTTCCCAAATACTAGGAGAAAATGAGCTATCCACCTTTATGAGTAACCCTTCATATAGGCATAGCAAGAACTTTTAAGGTGTAAATTACCTTTGTTTCTCGTAAGTAACCCTTTACATTTGCATAACTAAACACATCCAACGAATCAAGCCTATTTTGCCAAGCGTACTATAGGCTTAGGATCAAGATGCCCAAACTATCTTTATCGAATGAATGAGTGATTCAAATACTGATTCAGATGTTAACTCAAACCCATATAATAAGCCTTAAAAGCAAAACCATGTTAAACCATACTGAAGCACTGCTAGAATAACCAAGAGAGTAGGAACATTCAAGGAAACACTTCTTACCTTTACTCCTATACATAGTAGTGATGTAGGTAATGATGAATGAACATTATTGCTTGTGTTTGTCATTTCATGTCCTAAGAGACATCTCATGTTTCAATTTTTTTCGGGCATGCAGTTATGCTATTTTAGTATATACCCTAGAGCCATTCGAATTGGATGAGGCATATAATAGTTAATACTGCAAACCAATCATTTATGTTAGTGATTCAAGGTTTTCTTTCATGTTAGTGGTATGATAGACAATCATGCAAAAACTAATTGGACAAAGCCCATGAAACATAATGGCATTGCAAAGTTGGTGATAATTTATGAATATAAGATCCTTATGCATCAAAGTTATGTTTCTAGAAACATCTCTAGTCATTGTATTATCAAGATAGGGCATTGAGAATACACAAAGACTAGCATATGCTAAGCCAGATGCATTTGATCAGGTCAAATGGGTGCTTGGGGGTAGCATATAGGTGCCTGTTTTATAAAAATAAGTTCACTGAACAAGGCTCGTATGAGAACTCCATTTGGTATAAGTCACTTAAGTGTTTATGAAATGTGATCTCATATGCCACTCGTGTATATTAGTCTTTATACTTGTAAGACTAGGTCATCTCGTATGAGGAGTGTCATACTTTAATTTATTTAAAATGGGTCTATAATGGACGGATGCTTAAGGTAGGGTACATTGGGTATGACATGAATAATATGGTGGACGAATAGGTGATCCAGAGAGGATTCACCACTTTGAGTGACATTGAAGACATATCTCATATGTTTTTTACTGTTAACTTGATAAAGTTGTTGGCCAATGCATGATAAATTTGGGACAAATTATTTCTCTAAATTCATAAGGTTAATCGAAAGCTACAAAAACTAATATGGATTGTTATATGAGTAGATACTGTACCATCCTCATCATCTTTTCAAAATATTTGGTGAAAGTATCAAAGTGCGCTGAGAGACAAGTTAGTAAAAGGTTTCTTGGAGAGGTTATAGTGATTCTTCCTACATACCAGGTGGCCATGATGCCTTGCTGGAGGCCAATCTTAGTCTATAAATATAAATTCACTTAATGGGGTAATTATATTTATCATGGTTATGATGGAAGCCTAATGGATCATACATAATAAGATCTATTGGATTAAAATCGAGATTTAATTAAGTATGACTTAATTAAATAAAAGGTATAATGAGAAGGACTTAATTGAATACGTTCAATTAAGAATAATTTAAGAAATAAATTAGATTTATGAAATCTAATTAGAAATGTCCTAATATGGTAATAAAATAAGAATGTCTTATCAGGATAATGTCTATTGTAGACATAGTTTAGGGATTTTATTAAATAAAGCCAAATAATTTTATTTGGAAAAAAAATAATTATTTGATAATTATTTAATTAATTATTTAATATTATTTATATGAACTAACTTTTTTTACTTGGGCTAGAAAATTTAATTATGAATTAAATTATTTGATATGTGAATTAAGGGTTTAGGCCAAAAGCTGTAATTATCAAGTCAAAAAAATTTGTTGTGAACTTTTCCAAGTTGGGCTTGCTAAAAGGCTAGGCAAATGGAATAGCTATCTTTGGTTTGTTATTGGGCTAAAATATTAATAAGTTAATATTAAGGCCCAATCTTGGACAAGCTAATTAAAATAGTTTTAATTAAGCTTCAAGAAGTACTACAAAGTGGGCCACCTTATAAGTATGTTAGTATTAGGCACAATTGATCCTATAGTCAAGCCTAACATAGCCCAAGGTGTATTTAAATACATTATTAAAGTGTTTTGGCTAATTGAAAGCAATATAAAAACCCGATGCACCAACCTAAACTTCCCTAATTGGTTTGGTGTGACACCTATGATTTTCTAAGCTTTCTTTACATTTTCATGGATTTTTTCAATGTTCTTGAATCATTTTTGACACAACAAAATTAGAAAAATAGTTTTCTAGCATTGAGAGAGAAATTTTTCATAAAAGTATGCAATTGGCCAAATCCTAAAATCCTTGCTTTCCTAAGCTTAATTCTATAAATTTGCATTCCAGAGGCCAAGAAAATGTTTTTGATCACAATGAAAGATAGAAAATTAGTTTTTTATCCTAAAGGAATCAAGTAGAATAAAAAATTATGATTTTGGATTTATCTGCCTACATTTGCAAAACAATTAGCTATTTTCTTATGGAATTGTTTTCTCTCATCTTCAGTACAACACAATGGGAATTGTTCTTGGGTCAGTTTAAATCTAAACTTGTTGGTTATATATCTTTTGGTTGAGGCTTCAGAAGTCTTCTGGCTAGCATCGAAGAACCATTGGACCTCATGAAGACTTTAATAGGCATCGTGTGCATCACCATTAGAGACAAGAAACTTGTGCCACTTTTGGTCTCGAAAAGAGATTATATTAATCAACCAATGATGCGTTTGTGAAGGGATTGGCACACCTAGAGTTATAAGTATCTAGGAAGGTATGATTTTTATCAGATCTATGTTTTAAAATTGCTTTTCTATCACATGTACATCACCTAGATCTAGAGAAAATCTAGGTGTTTCTTTGTTTAATTTTGCCGTGTACTTTTAATTTTAATTAAATTTTTTATGCCTATATTGATATGCATGAGCCTAGATTTTCCTTTATAGCTATTCGATTAACGGCTAACCCTTATTAATAAGTGGGTGATGATTTATGAATGACATAACCTATAAAGCCAGTATCAGCCTAAAAGAAGTCATGTTTAACCTGAATAAGTTGTTATGTTGTCCAAATGATAGCTTAATGCATACCTACCATAGATGGTGGTGAATGAATGTCACTGCCTAAGCAGTTGATTTTTGTCCCCATGAGGCACCATGTCACCTCAGTATGGGAACTTTTTAACCTAGACATGCCATTATGCTGTCAATGTATACTTGTCATAATATTTGTAAAGTCATGTCTACCTTAGGCAGCATAACACCTATTGTCGGGGCAATTTTTGTGATTAATTTTTTTTCAATTTTTGTTTGTTATTTATGTTTCTTGTCATTATTTTGTTACTAACCTATTCCCTTGTTTTTTTTTATGTTGCATGCATCATTCCATCATTTATCATCATGGTATAATTGACTATAGGTTCAGTGTTTAGCAAGGGTGTTTATCTTGGAGCAACAGTCTGTATTCATTCTCAAGCTTTTTGAAGAAATCAAAACATAGTTAGAGGGTTGAGAGCATGAAAATAAGGATGTCCTTAAGCTCGATTATGTCTCTTTGATGCATAAAAGGGTCAAGATTAGGTACCAATAGAACTATTGCCAAAAGTTAAAACACATTTAGGCTAGCTAGGAAAATGCTGAGAGGTTGTTGTAGACACCTCATTTGTGTGAGCCAACTTTTGCACCCTAAGACTTAGTTGAAAGATAATAGAATCAAAAAAATAATAAAATGAAATGGAGATGACTAGCAAGTATCGTGTTGCTAAGCATTTTTAGGTGACACAGCACGAAGTGGAAAATTTTTTTGGGAAAGTCAAAAATGCTTATAGGTTATATTAAAGAAAAAAAATAAGGCATCAAAGGTCACTATTTAGAGTGTCAGCGAAGTCATTCAGATGAGTACACAGGTCAATTTCCCAATCTTTATGACCAAGGTGAGGTATTCAAAGAGCTTAAGGTATGTGCAAGTTATATTGGTGTATAAGTATTGATACAAGGCCTTTACATTGCCAAAAATTTGAATTTTCATATGTAGCATCGATACAAGAGGGTTTGGTATCAATACCTAAGGTGTTGCATCAATACCTAGCATGTTTGTATCGACACAGACCTTGGTAGTAGCTAAAGTCATAATTTTTGGCAAAATGAATCGATATACAAGCATGATTATTGATACAAATCCATAGAGTATCGATACATGCTTGTAAGTCTTGAGATTGGAAACAAAGTTTTGCTCTTAGTATCAATACACACCTTATTGTATTCGATATTCATGAGTAAAAGTTGCCTTGTGTATTGATACAGAATGTTTTGTGTCGATACAGTAAGGCATTTTGGCTAAGTTTGAGCCATTTTTCAGCCTTTGAAAATTTAATTCAAACACGATTTTTGCACTAAAAATCATCATAATTCATACTAGGTGTCAGTTATGGACTCGCGATTAGATTTAAACAAAATTTTAAAGCCCAAATAGCCAATGACAAGGGATATTCTCATAAAATATATGGTTTGTCAAAGGCACGCCTAACTTTTCTCTAATTGCAAGTTGTTTTAGCCTTTTTGCACCACTACTCGATATGTTAGGACCAACAAAAACAAGACCAGCTAAACATGGTACCTGGAGTTATCCCCTAGTAAATGCATGAAAGATCAAGATGCCCTTACTTTTCTTCTAAAAGCATTAATTGAGCATTGAAGTTAAATAGGGACTAGAGCTAGCTTAACAAGGGGACATAGGGGGACTCTTTTCCAGCCACCTCTAAAAAATCCTCTAGCAAACTCTAGCCTAAAAACTCTCTTAAAAACACTATTCCATTGACCTCCATAGTTTATTCTAGTAGTTCCCTAAACCACCACAAGAAATTCTCTAAAAATTCAACCTTTCACACACTTTCATCTTTAAAACACCTTAACATCAACAATAATACTAGAAAGTTTCTTCTTTTCATCCTTTTCTTGCTAAATAATAGCAAATAGAGGGAAGGAACTGAGCCTAAAGTCACTGCTTCAATTAGAGAGGATTGTTTAAGCCTTTTTTGGTATATTTTCTCTACCTTACTCCATGTATTTTCTGTTTTTATCATCTGTATCATTTTATTAAGCCTTTCATAGTTCCATGATTACTCTAGGAGCTCATGCATTATTTTTGCCTGGGTTTTGGTAGTCTTAGGATCTTGATGACCTTTTTGATACCTTAATGTTGTTTAGATATACCAACATGCCATGCTTCATTTTCATAATCATAATAGCTTTTTTTTGTATATTTCTTGCCATGTTCCTTTCATATTCATATATTCATCTCATATTTAAATGTTCACCCTAGCATGTCTTATATATGTTCATGCATTTTCTTGCATCTTGATAGGTTTCATGAAGTGAATGACTTTTTTTTTTAAGATTCTAGCAAACTTTGCTTAAGCATGTTCATCTTAAGCATCTTCTTGCATCTTCTTAACATAACCTTATATTTTGGCATTCTTTCATTTTCAAAATATCACTTTTGCTTGCTTGAATATGTTGTTCATGTTCATTGTTATGTATGTTGGATTTCATTCATGACTTGTTTGTCAAGATGCTTGGTTGATTGTTAAAAATCAAATTTTTAGAAAAAAAAAAATCCCCAAGTTAAGTTTATGCTACCTTCAATAGATAAACAATAGCATGGACTTAAAGTTTTCATAAAATTAATCTTCCAACCTTGGGGGCAAACTAAATACTTTGGACCTAGATTCATGGTAACACAAGTTCAAAGATGCTATTTTTTTTAAATTACCCTTTTGAGTTGATAGATATATCAAGCCTTGATCTGGAGTGTAATGCCTTCTTTAGTGACATGGTCAATGGGTTGTTTTATTGTCCCAAGCTACTCTAGGGTTGTGGAATGAATTCATGATGCCATGTTACTTGTCCCTTTCTATCATAGATGTTCGAACGTCCTAGATTGAATCTATTCTTGAAAAAACTAAAAATATAGGATAACTCCCATGTTTTTGCTTTAGCAGCACTTTAGTCCAAATTTGAAAAATTATTTTTGAACCACAATGACTTTTCTAGAATTTTTTGATATTTTTATTTAAAGGGCATCGAAATACCTTTCCAATGGTGTCTTGTTTTCCCTCTGATCATTCCGAATGAGGGAGCTTTGATTTTTTGAACCTTTGCTGTCTAGAACCTTTAAGACCAACGTGCTATATTTTGTTTAGGCCATTTGGCCCATCAGACAACTTTTATTGAAATTTTTAAATATTTTTCTAAAATGCTTATGAAATTCTCTCTTTGGAAAGGTATTGTTTACAATTTAATGATTCTGAATAAGCTTGGAATGATTTTTCAGAATCCATTATGCCTGTTCCCTTTAATATGCTACCACTATCGAAATAGGCCTAAGTCCAAAAATTAATTCCACCTAAAAGACAATTCTCTAGGATTTTTAAAATATTTTTATATTTATCCTTATCGAGTCACCTTTCCAATGGTATCTTATTTACCCTCTGAAGCTTTCAAATGCACCAAAATAAATTCAGGAATGGAGACAATGCGATGTTATCCCTTGTTTTTAACCTAATTTTTGAAACGCCCTTATAAAGATGTTCGAACATCTCAGAGTGCTTCCAATTCCTACTATCCTAAACCTTTAGGCTTGGATCAATGCTTAACATAAAAATATATTTTCTACAAATCTTCGGTTTCCTATTTCTAAAATTCTTTTTCTTTAAAAAAATATTTTTAAATATAAAAAATTTTTATCTTTGGGGATACTCTAACCCTGCTACTCTAAGGGGATACTCCAACCCCATTTTTCACTAAAAAAACTTGATTTCTTTTTCAGATTTATTCAAGATTCCTAATTATTTTTTTAAATCATACACAATTTTTATCTTTAGGGATACTTCAACCCAGTACTCTGAGGAGATACTTCAACCTTATTTCTCATTAAAAACCAAGAATTTTCTTCTAATTATTTGCATAACTTTACCTTTGGAGATATTCCAACCCCACCTCTCTTAGGGGATACCCCAACCCCGCTTTTACTTTAAAAATTTCAAAAATGTTCTCCCTTTCGGATGCCTCAGATTGTTTTGATTAAAATCTTTTTTGTTCAGCAAATTACCATTGAATCCAAACCCATCTTTAAATTGTCATCTCGGTTATTCTTTAATAATCGAACACAATTATGAGATACATTACAATCGTCCCTCCTTTTTACGCTCTTTCATTTGTGATTGTTTGTTTATGATATTATTATATTTTTTTTGCCTTACTAGCATGCTTTCTTTTTTTAGTGACTATCGTGCATTCATATTTAAAATTCATTTTTTAAAAAAATTTACAAGGCAATGTTCTGTGTTGATATTTCTCTAGTGCCTAATACG
>JAQSVH010182849.1:7741-19222 GCA_029448705.1 Adansonia digitata | reverse complement strand
AGTTCACCAGCATTTTTCTTCATCGAATTCCATGATTTGACAACCAGAGCTTCTTGTTCTTCAGTAAATGCCCTCACTTTGAATTCTCCATCGCTCCTCACACCTTTTAGTATAGAAAGATAGCAAAATTTTGAAGAAATCCTTGTGAAAAAACAGATAGTATTTTGCCAAATGAGTTGATGAAAAGAAAAATAAAAGAGAGAAAATTAATTACTTCTGATCGATTTTGGAGTTCTGCGAACAAGATCCATCCATGATCCATTCCTCTTGACCCATGACAACCCCCGGGATTGATGATGCATGAGTTTTGACCCGCAGTTTTGACTTAAACAAATTGAGGAGACAAAGTTTCCATCTTGGACTTTGATGGCAGCTGCAGAGTAAAAAGTGATAATTAGGATGAACAAACTGAATGTAAATTGAAAAATAGAAGAGGACATTAAGATACTAACCATTAGAGAAAAGCATAGTAGTCGCTCTTGAAGCTGAGGAGGTGGTTGTCATGGGATTCATATTCATATCCAAGAATTAAAGAGGAGTTTGGACACTATTGAGCAGCAAGAGTTCTTGCTCCGTTCTATCCTATTCGATGTGGAAGCAGTTCTGAAGTTGTTAAATATAGGTTAGTACAAGGTGGTTTATTTTGTTTTTGTGTAGAACGAAAATACAAACTTGGTTTACAGCAGGACAAAAAGGTTGATCCTTTTTTTCTTAAAGGGGGAAAAAAAAAAACAAAAAAACAAAAGGACTAACCTTTCGATGTTGAGAAGGCCAAAAACTGTTATACTGGCTTTCTTTTAGAATTTTATTATATAAATTCCGGTGCATGTCCTGAAACAATGAACTTTTCACTTTTGTGGACAAAAAGGCTTTGAAGCTGGACGCCTCAAAGTGGAGTGATTGAAAGACCAATGAATTCATTAGTGGGTATTTGTATTATGTTATTTATCAAATATAATATATTTACATGAATATATTAAAATTTATATAATATAAATTTTAATAAATTTATATATTTATTTTTGTTATACCTTCACATATGACGACTGTCGAACCATCCCCGATCTATTGTTCCTGCGAACGGACGATTGCCAGACAATAACATAAAGGCGATCACCGAATCACACCTGACAGCGATCTAACCTCTTCGACAATGACTTCAATGCGGAGTTGACATTTATTGAATGGCGACCGACTGACTGGGCCGACCACTAAGCATCATAGCCTGACACCTAGCTCAGCGTTGGTTACATCACCACCAAATCACCTGACACAATATCCCCAAACATATCCTAGAAAAGGGACAAACATGCTCACAGGCAAGGATTTGACTCCAAGAAAACACATATACATTATTACATCAAACACTCCTCTTACTTAATCATCGGAGAGAGCTCCCGGAGTAAAAATTCTGACGTCCTCCTGACTTTCTCTGTGTTGCAGGGTTCTACCTCACTTCTGGTACCCACGAGGAAGACATTTTATTATTTTTTATTTTTTATCATATTTTAATAATTTTTTTCATATTATACTTATACAGAGGAATTATATTACATCATATCCAACATTATAAAAATTGATAATCCAACTCAACACTGCATATTGGTGTCTGCTTTATGCTTTTATCTTGGCATATAATTAATGCATAGGGTAATTTTCAAGAACTTCTGTCATGCACGCAGCCATTGCCTGCGTCGTAGCTTGATCTTACAAGCAAAAACACACATACGGTAATTTTCAATTGAAGATTTCTCTTAATTTTTATATCCCATTTCACAAAAACATAAAGTTAACCCCATTTTAGAACACTGAAAAACCACAAACCGAAAGCTGCTGAAAGTAAAACTTCATTACACCTAATTTATTAGCCAAAAAAGTAGAGTGAGTTAGTTATACACACATTGGGGAGTAAATGTAAATATCAAATTAACCGCACCCATAATTTACATCTGGCTTTGCAACAATTGACTCAAATGGTACTTCAATCCTCTCTTTCACCAAGCATCGAGCTTCCCCACTATCCATCACCAGGACCTTCCCCGGTGGACATTGATCCCTGGAATTCTTTTCTTCAGTTGCACGTTGCCGCTGAAGCATGCCCAATAGCTTGAGTGGTGAACCTTTCCCAAGGTTTGGCACAAAATTGGGCAAGCTTAATATGTATATTAAGCCCACAAGGGGAAGCACTGTCTTCACTGCTGAACTAAAGAAGTAACCCAATCCTTTCCTCAAGTTTTTGGATTCGTCTTGCTTTTTATTCTGCTCATGTTTGTTCAGGTTCTTCTTTCCTTCATTTGTCTGGTCACCAGTTGTAACACCATTTGGGAAAGACTTGTATGTTGGATGTAAGTGTGAAAAAAAGCCATCATCCAAAACCAAAGATCGTGGGGGATGGCTTGGATATGGAGGAAGAAGGAGATCATCGTTGTTCTCCACTGTTTTACTAACGAAAGCAGAAGCCTCAAGAATCACTTCCAAGTTCTTCCCTTGATATCCTTCAAGCTTCTCAAAGAGTATTCTCCGACTATAATCAATCTCAGAAAGGGCAATTTCTTTTTCATACCGTTGCTGATGTTGCAAATTCTGGTAAGTCAAGAAAACTAAACTTCTTAAGTATTCGAATCTTCAGGATAACTACTGTTATTAATATTTTAGGAAATATGTTATCAGCACAAGCCTCATTTCTAGCTATGTCCTTTCTAGTCCTACCATACATCAATCTAAACATTAGCATCTCAACTACACTCAGCTTTTGTATATGTTAATTGCCAAAGCATCCAATAAGTCTAGTTAAGAAAGGAAAAGACTGACAATAAATGCTTTGAATTTTTCGATATTTAACTCTTTGTCAAGTAACTTCATATAAAAATGTGTTACTCTGCCCCAGTTCCAGAAAACATGCAAAGGTCTATATGGTTATGCCTAAATGTCTTGATTATTGAAAATGACTATGTGCTCTCATATTTCTCCTCAGACCAGAGGATGTAGACCTAATAAAATAGAATGACTTTAATCTTGAATCAGATTTCTCATACTTCTCTTCACACCCAACCCAGGATAAACAAATTAGCGGGAGAATTGCCTCCACAAAATCTTTCCAATTTCTACAAGTTCAAGCAGTTGACAAAATCATTGTTGGATACATCCAGTCTCAAGTGACTATTAAAGAAAATGCCAAAACCACAGCCAGTAACTGCAGTGTAATTGTATAACAATAACAACTAATTGCAATACTGAGTACTAATAAACTACCTCCCACTTCTCTAACATAGTTTCCCGAGTTTTCCTTAAAGTTAACCAATTGTGGATGCCTATAGCAATGCTAATGAGTTTGTTAAATGATAAGTCCATGTAAACAATCATTATAAAAAGAATATAATAGGGGAAAGTTGAATATGGAAGAAACGACTCAATTCAATCAGATACAGAAACTAAAATTCAGAATTCTGAGGCTGTTTGTTTTGTTTAGTATAACTTGGCAATCTAAAAACGCCACAAAGAAAAAAGCCAACCATCTTCCTTCCTTTTTAAATTACTTAAACCAAGAATCAAAGTGCAATCTATAGACAAAAAAAAAAAAGCTTGGACAATTTGATAATAAATCTATAAATAGATAGAAACAACAAAACCAAGATTAATATCTTACCCAATAAAATGCAATGCAATCCAGATCAGATCTTTGAATACACTTAATTTCAGTCAGAAAAAGGAAAAAAATGCATTTCAAACAATAATCATTAACCATTTCCCTTTATAGCTGATGACTTGTGAAAGAATAAAGGGCTTAGCTTTACCCCCAAAGATTTGTTATGGAATAACATAAAAATTGGGACTAGAAATTAGGATCCTATTGGTAATTTTCTTTTAGTTTCAATTTAGCTTTGCTTATTTCCATGCATACATGTCAATAACAATTTCAAACAAGGAAACTAAAAAAAAGCATGGTTTTTGAAGGGTTTCGGGTTTATAATATAAAACCCAATATTTAACAAAATGGAAGGGAAAAGTTAAGATTTTTTGAGTTGACAAACCTGTAACTCAACAAGCTGAGCTTCAAGGGATTCAAGGGCATCTCGAATATTCAAGAGCTTCTCGGTTTCTTCTTCTTCTTCTTCATCATCATCATCTTCAACTGCTTCACTGAGAGTTTGATGAGAATTAGGGATTTTTTCTCCATTAAAGCTACCCTTTTTATCAGTTTGTTCCTCTTCTTGTTGTCGTGGGTTAAGTTTGTTTGGAGAAGCGGGCTTGCCGGCGATGGCTTTTTGGATGCAACTGCTGATTTTCAGTCTCAGCTCCGTAGCCTTTGCTACTGCTAACCCTACTCCCTCGTCTTCCATTTCTTTCCCTCACGCTCACCCTTTTTTTCTTCTTTTTCCTGTTTTCCGATTTTATTTATTTATTTATTGTTACTTTGCAGGCAAAATTAGTATTTTTAAATTGATATACTGAATTGAAATCTTATTTTTAATATTTGAATATAAAAATAAAATGATTTTAAAATTAATTTATAAATAACATAAATACATGGCAAATAAATAAAAAAATATTTAATAATACATTAATATTAAAAATGATTGATTACATAACATAAATAAAAAAAATATGATTATTTTTAAATTCTTAAGCTAATTATTAATAATATATTTTTACATCATTTTTTTTAAATTTTGCATTTTAATTTAGTAATTAATAGTATAAAATTTTCATATTATTTAAATTCACAGTATGTATATAAAAATTATCATATGTATTGTGTGATATGTATATCAGGTCATGATAAAGTTGACACTTTATGTGGATAAATAGCTATTTTTTGTAATTAATGGAATCATGACGCATAATATATGTATCAAATTTCGTAGCATGTTAATAATGATTTTTAAAATATTTTAAATGAAAAAAAAATATAAGAGAGAGGAAAATGGGATGCTAAGATAACTACAACTAATTAATTCAATTGAATAAGCGCCAAAATAGCTTTTGGCTCCGTATGTACAACAAGTGGTTGTGGTGAGCTTTTGGTCGGCAAATGGATGGAATAGAGCTTCAGATATTGATCTTTGTTTAGTTTTGCTCTAAGTCCAAATATGCAACTTCGTCCTGTTCTCCTTTTCATTCCAGAGTTATTCATAATACATGCAAAGTCTTCCAATGATCAGATTGTTTCTTCTTTCTTTTTCTTTACCTGGAAATATATACAAAGATTTTCTCCACCTTTTTTATCGTTAAGTTTTCCTTTTCTGTTCAGATTTTTTTTTTTTTTAACTCTTTGAATTCATAGCAGACATGCATTCTGTTTCATGGATTGGGAATTCTATAGTTTGATGATGTATTACCCAACTGTGAATGTGAACTAAGATGAAAGACTGTAATTATGTAATGATGAAAATTATCAAATATGACTTCAGTTTCAACATTACCTGTCTATTGATTCTCTAGTTTAATTGCACAGCAAAGCTTCAAAGACATATTAGGAATGAATTGACAGCCAAATCACAACCTTGTCAATGGTGACACTAGCGATCAAACACAGTCAATCAAAGACTAAATCAGCAAAGCAACTGATTTTTCCATCCATCTTTCTCCAGGCTGTTTCTTCATATGTCATCCTTCATTCTTCCAAGCAAACTTCCGACTTGGGAGTGCATACATCTACCTCAACCTCAAGACTGAAGCCACAGGCCTTGTTAAAATTGCAGTTATGATTCATCCGTCATTCCAAACCTCCAAAGTTTACTCATACAATCTCAACTTCTAGAGATCACATCAAGTAAGTTAATTCTTTTGAAAATAGACACTGGAATGCAAAGTTGTTAGAGATCCAGTGAATGCTTTTCCCATTTTTCCTGTCGCAGGACCGCTGTAGATTCTTCCTCAGTGAACCAGGCATAAATTGCTCAACCATCTGCAATAAACCAGCTGAGCAAACATCTGAATCTTTGGCAAAATACTAACTTTTGCTAACAGTAGTTTCTGTTCCTTTGTTAACACTCAAGTTTGATTTTATGCATTCTTCCTTTGCAACTTCCAGTTCCTGGAACACTTTCTTTGGTGTGTATATACGGACCTAGACAGTTGTCATCCAAGTCAGTGAGAAGTGACAAAAATTGACGAGAAACTAATCTAAAACTCTACGGCCATAAAATATGATCTCAGAAGTCCTTTCTGGAGTGTATTGAAGGATGTAATATGAATTAATTCAGGGCAAAAGATTGTGTACCGCAGGGTCCGAATAACTTCCCGAACAAAGTGCAAAATGCAGAATAGGTTCTGAGGACTCAATTACATAATCTTTCCGAGGATCTCCAGCCTTAAATTTGATCTTTGAAGGAAACAAAAACCGAAGCCACTGCAAGCAGATGTAAGACGTTAGCTCTATCAGCGCCAAGCAAAATGAGTAATTTTAACGTATACCCTAGCATGATAAATTTAAAACAAACAAGGTGGGATGGTTGGTGAAATTTTTTAGGAATGGATTTCACCTGTCCTGGACGAGGCAACCGACATCCCCGAATGAAACTCTGTATGGTGTCTAGCTTATGGTTCCTCCCCCCCCCCCCCCACATTATACGCAGCCTGGATCATCCGTAGGTTTGTCGATGCAAACATCCATTCCATGATCTTTTGTTAAAGCAGCCACAAAAGCTCTTCTCACCTTTAGTAATAAGGACAATCTCTTCAGATTCTTTTTCGGAATGCCATAGACCAAAAATGCCTGTTAAGAACAAAGCAGGTTGCATTTGATCAAGGGTGCTAACGGGAAAAAGGTATAGCAAAGATTAAACATAATGAAGATTTTGAGATGTGGAAATATTACATGCATCCCCAGAGAATTGTGTACATTAATCCAGAAAGCTAGCTTCTCCTCATGTTTTATCTTTCTAAAATCAACTTCTTCCAGCTGATAAACAACTGACCTATAAAGCAGTTATTTCAGTTAAATTGACATGACAACATCAACTGATGATGAATATGAAATAGGAGAAGACAAGTAATCATGGTTAATCAAAGGTGGGTCTGCAAGTTCACAATATATGGCCGAAATGCTCTTGATCATCTCCTCGGAAAGCCAGTTTGGTGTTTTGGGAACATGACCGGGAATGCTGGTTCCAAAATGCTCTGCCAAGCTAAATCCCTTCGAAGCATCCATCTGAGCTTGCTGGAAATGGAAAGGGAAAAAAAGGCAGAAATCACATATCAGAAACCAGATTTTACTGTCTAAAGGCATGTACAACTTTACCTGCAACATGGACAAAGGCAGAGGATGGTATAAGTCTACAGCTCTAGCCACAGTTTTTTGTGAAGAAGTAACTGAATGTGCTCATCGCTGAGACTGAAGAGTGGCTTCGGTAAATGCTAGAATCTAACAGTTTATCTGTATCCCAAACACCATAGCATTCCTATTTCCAATTGAATATCGACACACCCGATTACTAGACTGAATAGCTAGATTTTCTTTCTCTGACATGATGTCATGTGCCTGAATTACTTCTGGAAACATCTCTTTATGTGCTACTGAAATTGATTCCAAACTTTCATCTATGGTCTTTGAAGACGAGAATAATTTATCGAAATTTTTACGCTTCAATGACAAAAAGATACTCCTCCAAGTAAGCAACTTCCAGTTCTAAAACTGCAATATCCTTAATAAGTTCCTCGGCTGGCTAGAATCACAGAAATGAAAGTACCAATTCGTTAACAAAATAAGTGAAGTTTAACCGTGCCAAATACAATCAACTAATAAGTGAATATGGAGAAAAAAGTTTATTTACCTTGGGGATCACGTTTTCAGCTGTTAAATCATAGGGAAAAGGCCTATGACTTTGTTAGAACATAAGGAATCAAAAACACGAGAAATTGACAAAGACTTCATGGTGTATAGTAATGCCACTTTCTTTAAGGTTTTATTCACCCCACCATTAATATGGTAAGCAAAAGAGTTACCGGTGTATAAACCATGAGGATACAATGAAGTCCAATGATTGACGGCATTTTACATTGACGACATCAATCTACTATGCACTAAGCAATATATAGCAAAACATTTAAATTTTATATATAATTTTCTATATAGTTTTCTATCTATGTCTTCCAAATGAGAAGGGTTCTATTTATGGACAAAGATATGTCTCTTTATGTAGATATAACTTATCCAACAAATGTTTTTTTAGATGGTTATAACACTTGATAAAGAATTAAAGGCACAATATAAAATACTAAGAGACATAACTTTAGAATTATTGAAGACATAATCATTCATTTATTTTAAAAATATTCCAACAGACTTGATCCGTTCTCCCATGCATGCCGAACCACAAATTGGTCCTGCAGTCGTTCTTGAAGGTGTAGAATCTACAGAAATTTGAAAATTGGAAATATTGTCGCTGAGTTTTGTATGGATATCCCAAGCCTGCATAAATTTTGCAGAAATATATCTCCTACCAAGGTGACCAGTTCGAAAAATTGGGGAATTTATGCCTCTTGCTTCGACGAGTTTCGAAGTTCTTCTTTGCTTCACCATGGCCCTTAATTTGTCCCATTTCCCTTTACGAACAAAACCATATAATCAAACAACGAGGACAACTAGAATAAGGAACATAAAAGAGAAAAACAACGATATTGAATCCTTACAGGAGGATTATAAGCTTCAAAAATTGTGTTTAACTTGTTCATCTTGACTTCGCTCTGAAGTGGATCACTGTCAATATTAAAAGTACATACTAACTGTTACCGGCTGAAAATAGAGTCAGCTGATGTTTGCAATGTTTTCATCTCAAGTAAAGGAAGTAATTTTTGTCACAAAAGAAAGCTTTTAAGAACTCTCTCAGGAGATCCAGGTTTCCGGGAATGCTGAAAGCTGTTTTCTAGGTTTTAGAGTTAGAGTTTAAATTCTCACTCCTAATCAAACCCAATTCGCAGCATTGCATGGGCAGATGGTTAAGGGGAATTTGCCAGCATAGTATAGAACATACACGTGAAAACATCGGCATACAACGTTTTTCCAACGTTATTGACTTATGGTCTTGTAGAAGAATAGAGAAGAAGGCAAAAAGAAGAAAGAACATAAATGCCATACGAGAGTTACCCCCTGGAGCGCTTGTGTGTTGCTTCCGTGAACTGGAACTGCAGCAGATGAGAACCCCGCCAATTTAGTTCAGGCAGCATGATAAAGATAACTGTACCCCAACCCAAGTAGATTTAGAGTATTAAACTAAAGCGATCGAGAATAAAAAATTCACTGAAACTGCATTAAATGCAGCAAATACAAGCATCAGATGTTGACAAATTCTTACCCTACAAAACAAATATTCAGAATTAGGAAACATCCAAAGTATGCAGTAATTGCAACAGAATATTGTATAAAATCAGCCTGCAGAAGAACAGAAGAAACACAATGTCCGAATCAGAGTACCCAAACAGATAAAATTTTTAGAAAAGCTGAAACCAATTACCCTTTAAGTTTTTAGCTACGAATTCAAAAAAAATATATATATATATATACTATCAAAGAATAATTGTTCTCTTACCATACGGAAACAGTGATTAATCTACTAAGCAAGAATATTGCAAGGTTAAGATGCATTGGTAGAAGTGCTATATATGAGCTGTATACAATGCGTAAAAGGGTCTTTGATTAGTCCCTTGTCTTAGAAAGCTATACCACCTTTGAAGATAGCTTTTGGAATGGTGGGATTTTCTGCATTTGCATTAACAGAAGTAAAATCACTTTTTGTTGCCTTTTGATTGATCAGGACGATGCTAGCTAGCTATCAACAGTTAAACCTAGCCGCAGGCATTCAAAAAGGAACAAGAAATTATGAGATTGTAACTAGCTAGTGTATAAATATATAAGCAGTAGCTCATTATCGGTTTGCATGGACTTCGAACTTTACATTTCTTTTTGTTCCTATCCCATCTCTACACCATTAATTTAAGCAGGGGACCCACTTTATTCTTGAATTCAAACCACCAAAGCTATTCATGTAAAACTATTGAATGATACTCTTATTTTTAGTCTAACCCCATTCTAAAATCACAATTTTTTAAAAACTGCGGTTTGATTTGGACTAGCATTTCTCCTCTCTCTTGATTTTGTGAAACTAGCTACATCATTTTGAACCCTGCTTTTCTTTTGTTTTATTCCAATGCAAAATAATTTTAAGATCCATTAATTAATATTTATAAATACTAATTAAAAATTATATAATCGTTTTTTATATCTAATGCATTATTTTTTTTAAATTAAAAAACAGTTCATTAATTATAATTTTGAACTACACTTAACTAACATTTGCCTAACTTTTAAAACATTTTGCGGAAGAATAATAAGTGCATGAACGCGTGCAAATCATTTCACTCTTGACTGACCTAACTTTTGCATTAAAATTAAACTGGATTTTTCGAATAATGTCTGCGTCATATCCAACATAACACACGTGTGGCTGATGCTGTTAGCTGGTCATCTGCTAGCCGAGAGATAATGATTGCTGGGTGGGCGGGTGTTGTCCCTTTAAAATATAATTACCAATTAAAAGGGAAGTCAGGAGCGCCAGCACTTGCAAAAAAATAAACCAGAAACCTCAAAAGGCTGAAAGTTGAAGAAGGTCAAAGAATAAATGACAGTAGATCGCTGTTTTGATATGAAATGACTGCTTTGGTGGGCATTTCTTTGTCTAATATATCCCTTTGAGGAAGAGAAATTAAGATACAACCTTTAATGGGATATGGTGCTACAAATGGCGAAAGATTACCCAAAAAAAAAAAAAGTAGGAGCTCAAAGCAAGCAACTATCATATTTTTATTTGCAGTTTATATTCATACAATTTGCTTCAAATTAATCATTAATTTGTCACATATATTCATGATTATTTTCCATTTTCCATTTTGCTTTACTGTCAAGGGTGCTGTCAAGGGGAATTCGGGACTTAATTAGTTTAAGTCATTAACAAAATCATTTTTAAGAAGTTAGTTGTAGCAGATTTGGAGTTCATCTCAACATTGAAAAGGTCTCTCCTCATCTCTAAACAACGGCTTCCTTTGTTAAAAGGAAAGAAAAAAAAGTGTTGTTAAAGGTCTTTGATTGATCAGTTTAATTTAGAACTGCAACTTGTGACATATAAAGTGTCTGCTGTTAGAAAGGTAGACCATAGTTTTAATTCATTTTATTGAAAAATTTGATGTCTCAAAAGAAGTTTTGATATATAGTTCAAAAATAAGAGTCAGCCTGGAATATCTATGAATTTGAATCTTTAGTTTCTGCCAGAATCAGACAAAATTAAGAGAAAAAAAAAAAAGAAAAGAAAGAAATTTAGTTTTCATGATTGATCAAAAATGGATGTCAGATGAAAAAGAAAAAAAAAGATTTAAATATACAAAGAAACAAGAAAACAGCCTGGTTCTTATTAGATATCGATGGAAGGAAGCTGACAAGACATGCTTGTCGTTGAATTAAAGCAAATCTCTAGCTTCGTTTATGAT